>JAHUUD020000073.1:0-217500 GCA_020010945.3 Muscidifurax raptorellus
GAGGACAGAGAGACAGAGAGACAGAGAGACAGAGAGACAGAGAGACAGAGAGACAGAGAGACAGAGAGACAGAGAGACAGAGAGACAGAGAGGACAGAGAGACAGAGAGAGAGAGAGAGAGAGAGAGAGAGAGAGAGAGAGAGAGGACAGAGAGACAGAGAGAGAGAGAGAGAGAGAGAGAGAGAGAGAGAGAGAGAGAGAGACAGAGAGACAGAGAGACAGAGAGACAGAGACAACTCCGCTACACCGGTCCCAAGCCCGGGGCCCCACTACCCAAGAGGTGGGGAAGGAGGAGGGGGAGGAGTAACAACCTCGCTTAAAAAACCAAGGTGCATCTGGCCCGGATGCTAGCACTTTGTTTAAAGGGCCCCTTCCTAGGGTACAGGAGCTAACGGTGCTGCCACGAAAGTCCTCGGCACCCCAGCACTGCTTAGAATTACCGAAACATCAGGTATTTAGGGTGGCAAGGACAATCAATCAAGAAGCGTTCTCAAACATATGAGTACCCAGGCAGGCATTACTAATCCTGCCGTCGATTCCGATCGGGTATCAGCCCCGGTGGTCGACGCTCGCCTCCTTGGGGATAAACCCCTTGGATCTGGGAGAGGCGAAAGTACGCTTTCGAAGTACAACACAACCAGCCCCGTTGTAGGTAACCTGGCACGGGAAGGCAATGGTAATGCTACAGGAAAGAAGGCAGAGAATATGGAGGTAGACGCAGATGGCGACAAGCGAGCAGAAAGCGCGACCTCCAAAAACGTGCACTTAGATCGCCTTGGCAGCAAAATCGATGAGCTGATCGATTATGTCAGGGACAGACACAATGTGCACAAACAAATTAAGGATCTCGCCCGGAGCATAAGGGCCAGCTACAGGGCTCTCTGCTCTGCAGACGATAACCTTATGCAGTGCCAACGGCCAGGGACTAAGGGCAAGGTGACCCAAACAACCCCTGGCCTTCTGGAAAGGGCAATTAGCCTAGCAGAGGCGAATGAAGTGCCCCCTAAGCCGGTCGGCAAGGGGAAACCACAGCAGGCTAGCCGCGTTAGTGGGGCGAGCACTGCAAGAAGAGTAGCCGACGACAATGTCCACCAGAGGGAGAAAGACTCGTGGCAAGAGGTGGTGACAAGGAAGGCAAAGAAGAAAAAAGAAAAAAGCGTGAACAGGAAGGACAACACTGGTGCTCGTGGCCAAGACCAAAAAGGCACCAGAAAAAGTAGGACGGCAAGAGCAAGACCTCCTAGACCTGACGCCTTAGTCATCAAGGCCGAGGGTGGAAAAAGCTACGCCGAAATCCTAAAGAAAATGAAGGCAGAGCCTAGCCTAGAAAAGCTAGGAAACAGCGTACATAGAATACGCAAAACAACAGCAGGAGATCTGCTACTCGAGCTACGACGTTCCAAGGAGGTGGAAACAGCTGAGCTCCAGGAAGCGGTGAAAGCAGTACTAGTGGAAACTGCTACAATCAGGGCGCTGCATCATGAAGAGGCCTTCGAGATTAAGGATCTTGACATGCTGACCACTAAGGAGGATATAGTGGACGCACTACGCAAAAATGACGAGGAAGGACATAATTTCGAACCTACGGCGGTTAAGTCGCTTCGTAAAGCTTATGGAGATACGCAGAAAGCAATAGTACAGTTACCTGCCCAGATAGCCCAGAAGTTTATCAAGGGTGAGAAGATAAAGATAGGGTGGGTTATCTGCCGAATAAGGGCAATAAAGCGAGACACCCGCCCGCTCAGGTGCTATAAATGCTTGGGCTTCGGCCATACTGCTGCAAGCTGCATTGAGCAGCACGATAGAAGCCGCTGCTGCTACAAATGTGGCTCAGCGGGACATGTAGCGAAAGACTGCACAAACCAGCCCAGCTGCATTCTCTGCAGAGGAAAGAACGACGTAGAGAGAAGCGATCATGCCGCAGGTAGCTATAATTGCCCAGCGTACCAAGCAGCAGTGAAAGCCACAAAACAAAGAAGATGAGAATAGTACAGTTAAACCTGAACCACTGTGAGGTAGCACAGGACCTTCTCTGTCAGTACGTCCGTGAGCAGAAGATTGATGTTGCTATAATCAGTGAGCAGTACAGAGATCTTGAACAGCCAAGGTGGGAATCCGATGGCTCCGGTAAAGCAGCTATTTGGGCGTGCAGAGACCTTACCTTTCAAAGTAGGATGAAAGTCAAAGAAGCAGGTTTTGCCAGCGCAAAGATTGAGGGTATACAGGTATACAGCTGTTATGCCCCACCCAGTGCGCCAATAGATCAGTTTCAGCAGTTCTTGGACCGGCTAGTACGAGATGTCAGGGCTAAAAAACCAGCTATTATAGCTGGGGACTTTAACTCATGGGCGGTTGAATGGGGCAGCCGAAAAACTAATAGAAGAGGACAGGCCCTACTAGAGGCATTCACACTTCTGGACATGGTGCTGGTGAACGAAGGCAACGTACCAACCTATAAAAAGGTGGACGCTGAATCAGTGATCGACTTAACATTTGTTAGTAGATCTCTGGTAAAAGAGGTGAGTAAATGGACCGTAAGCGATCACTTCACTAATAGTGATCACCACGCCATTATAATGGAGCTGGGCACACAAAACATGGTGCACTGTACTACTAACCCTATAAGTACGAAAATGGAATGGAAAGCCAAGGAGTACGACAAGGAACTATTTCTGATGATGTTAGGAAATATCCAATTGACGGGATCAGCAGAACATAAGGCTGAACAAATGACAAAATGGCTCACCCGAGCCTGTGACGCAGTTATGCCAAGAAAAGTGCCCAATCAAAGATGGGCACCAGTATATTGGTGGAACGAGAAGATTAGATCAGCGCGCTCCGCTTGCCACCGAGCACGAAGGCTTGAGCAACGGGCAAGGAAAAAGTTTTACCGAACCGGTATTGGAAGCGAAGCTGTAGAAGAATGCAGCAGAAGAATGAAAGAAGCCAAGTGCACCCTCAAGAAGTGCATCAGTGAAAGCAAGCAGAGATGTCATAAGGAGCTGCTAGAAGAGGTCAATAAAGATCCATGGGGCAGGCCCTACAAAACAGTTATGAAGACACTCAAAGGAAGCTATATACCCCCACCAAAGTGCCCAGAGGTACTAAAGAGGGTAGTGACAACACTTTTTCCAAGTCAGCCGGACGCACCATATGCTATAGCAGAGGAAGTGCGGGAAGAAAATATACCTCCAATTACAGTTGAGGAGCTACTTGTAGCAAGCAAGAGGGTAGGAAACAATAAGGCTCCCGGTCCTGACGGCATACCAAATGTAGCGCTGAAGCATGCCATCGAGGCTAAACCTGAAGAATTTGTTGGCCTCTACAATGCATGCCTGGCCGAAGGGAGATTTTCGACCAACTGGAAAAAGCAGCGACTTGTGTTGTTACCTAAGGGTAACAAAGCGCCCGGAGGGGAGACATCGTACAGACCATTATGTATGATGGACACTCAAGGAAAAATACTGGAGCGCATTATCAGCAACAGGATGGAGTGCATAATCGAAGAGACCAAGGGGCTTGCCGAGCACCAATATGGCTTTCGGAAGTGCCGATCTACTTTGGACGCGATCGGCCTAGTGGTAAACACAGCCCGAGCAGCCATCAGTGGAAAACGGTGGAAGGGCGGAACAAAGAAGTACTGTGCAGTTATTACTTTGGATGTCAAAAACGCATTCAACTCTGCAAATTGGACGAAGATACATGAAGCGCTTGAAAAGCTTGAGGTGCCCACATACATCAGGAGGATGATGGCCGACTATCTGAAGGACAGAACTTTACTGTACGAAACGGATTGCGGCACTGAAACCTACAAGGTCACGGCAGGTGTTCCACAGGGATCAGTACTGGGCCCGCCATTGTGGAACATTATGTATGACGGAGTGCTGAGACTACAACTCCCGCGGGAGGCTATGGTAGTAGGATTCGCAGACGACATAGCTCTTGTAGTAGTAGGGAAGGAAAAAGAAGACGTCGCTGAAATCACCAATGAAGCGATCACCACCATCCAGAGGTGGCTGAGAGAAACGGGACTTGAACTCGCTGGACACAAGACCGAGGCGATCCTGATATCTAGCAGGAAGAAAATGGAGACAATCGCCCTAATGGTAGACGGCCATGAGATAACCTCTAAATCGACTATCAAGTATTTGGGCGTTACTATAGACGAAAAGTTGACGTTTAAACAGCACCTTGAATTAGCAGGTAAAAAAGCGTCAAGAACGACTGCTGCTCTTTCTCGGCTCATGCCGAATGTCGGTGGAGCTACTCAGAAGAAAAAGAAGCTGTTAGCAAGTGTCAGTACATCGATTATGCTGTACGGGGCACCAATTTGGGCAGATGCAATGGTAATAAAAGCCTATGCGCGGAACCTGTCATCCGTGTATAGACGGAGTGCGCTAAGAGTAGCGTCTGCTTACCGCACGGTATCGGACGATGCAATAAGCGTCGTGGCAAGCATGCCACCCATCGACCTCTTAGCACTAGAGAGGAAGGCCATATACATGGCAAAACAGGAGAACAGCGATAGAACGAAGGCAGAAATCTGGAACGCTGCCAGAGAACAAACAGTAGCTGAGTGGCAGAGAAGATGGGACAGTAGCCTGAAAGGGCGCTGGACGCACCGACTCATACCAAAGATTGAAGACTGGATCACAAGAAGACACGGGGAAGTAAACTACTACCTCACGCAATTTTTGACGGGACATGGATGCTATCGAGCATACCTGTGTAGATTTAATTTAGAAGACTGTCCAGACTGCCCAGCATGTTTGGGCATGTGCGAGGACGCTGAGCACGTTTTTTGCTACTGCTCGCGTTACCAGCAGGAGCGTGAAGAGTTTGAACGCTACCTCCAGACCAGACAGAGACAGAGACAGAGACAGAGACAGAGACAGAGACAGAGACAGAGACAGAGACAGAGACAGAGACAGAGACAGAGACAGAGACAGAGACAGAGACAGAGACAGAGACAGAGACAGAGACAGAGACAGAGACAGAGACAGAGACAGAGACAGAGAGAGAGAGAGAGAGAGAGAGACAGAGACAGAGACAGAGACAGAGACAGAGACAGAGACAGAGACAGAGACAGAGACAGAGACAGAGACAGAGAGAGAGAGAGAGAGAGAGAGAGAGAGAGAGAGAGAGAGAGAGAGAGAGAGAGAGAGAGAGAGAGAGAGATAGAGAGAGAGAGAGAAAGAGGGAGAGAGTGAGAGAGAGAGAGAGAGAAGTTTTAAATGTTGTTGCTGTTGTCATTGTAATTTATCACCTACTAGATGTTTCTATCTCGGATGACTCGGCACTCGCGAACTATCTGCAAAGATACTTGGTGGGCTTTGCGGCCAGAATTATAATGGGTAACTTGAATCTTAACATGTTGTCGACCTTCCAAGACACAGAGTTCTTTCGGGAGCTTGCTTGCGAGCTAGCTCTGATGTTGGCAGATCATGGCGCTACGCATCATGTCAGAAATTCTCACACATGGATTGACGTTATCTAGACATACAAAGACAATATAATGCTGAAAGGAACTCGCTGACGACCTTCCCAAACAAGCACAATATCATTGACGTTAAGATCGATATTCAAACAGCAGGAAAGGCTGAAGAACGTACTGCCCAAGCGTGAGAGGCTTTTATACGCGAAAGAATCTTTGACGCGGTGAGCAATAAAAAGTCAAAGAAGATATGGAATGAGTTACGTAATCTTGGTCTGGTTTCAAACGTAAAATCCAACCTGCACGGCTTTACTCCGGATTAACTGAACAGCTATTTCGCTGATGTCTCCATTTCGAGCCTTGAGTGTGAGGCAGATTTGGACCGTATCGTTTCGACGGCCGATGATGTGATCATGGTCGCTCATTTGTCATTGTGGTCTATCCCGTGGCTTGGAAGAAAGGGCGTCTGACGCCAATAAAAAAAAACGGCAATTCCATCTGATGTCTCGGATTTTCGTTAGACAGCCGTCGTGTGTTTTTTTTCCAAGGTCTTGAAAAACCTCATATGACCAGATTATCGAATATTTACTTCTTAAACCTCTCCAAACCGGTTTCCGTCGGTATAATTCTACGAAGACAGCACTAAAAAACTGACCGAGGCGACAAACGACTGATGACCATCCCATTGCTATTCAACATTAATAAAGCATTACTTCGCAAGCTGATCGGAATGAGCTTTCCTAGGTCGGAGGTTCTGTGGATTAAGTTTTCTTTGTCGGGACGTAACCAGATAGTGGTTACAAGATCGAATAGAATATCGAATTGGTTAACGACTAACCTTAGCATTCCTCACTTAGGTCTCTATTCTAGCTATATCTCACTTAGATAATCGTTCTGCAGTGTATCTTGATAGTTCAGGAGAGTTACAGACTCGACTGTAACGACTGCAAAGTTTGTGTGTGAGATACGTTAGGGGAGTTGGGAAGACCGAGTGCATAACCCCGCACAGAAGGTATCTGGGCTGATTGAGTATTCAAGATAAACGTGTCTACTTCGCGGCGGTGTTCATTTATAAGCCATTTTGTATGGGGCAGCCTCCTTATCTCTCAGCCCTTTTCGAGAGAAACCAGTTCAGGACTTCTGGGAGGGTATCTAGGACTTGACGATGCTGAGGTCGCGCACAAATAAAGGTTTGATCTCGTTTCGCTCATATAGCGTCAGCCTGTGGAACTCCATCCCACAGGAGTGCGCTTCAGGGTGGCGCTGCGCAGATCAGAAGGGCTAAACGTGGCGGACATAAAAGAGGAGCACATAGATGCGCGACAAAGCTTCATCAAAGCATCGATTGCAAATATTCTGGAAGATGAGATGATAGCTGAGCGACTGCGATAGTCACTAAATGGTCGTTGAGGAGCGCACAGGGGCTCGAGCCTCCAGCACCCAGGCAGACCACAGAACTGGACGAACGCCAGGGGCGGTCACATTCTACGACGCGACGGTCGCCGAAACACCAGCAACTCGAAGGCAACAAGAGTGGATAAGAACTACAGACACAAACACTCGTCTGCCAAACGTGCGACTAGCAGACACAGAAAATTTAACGCCGAAATGGAATTGGAGTGGCGTGAGTCAATAAGAAATAACTCAGCCACACCAGAAAGAAGTCCGATCAGGTCATACGTGAGGGGCACCGCCACGACAATTCGCAAATGGAACTTGAAATCCGGTAGAATGACGGACCAGATCGATATATTTTTGGAGCGTCTCGGAGCTAACATGGCTTTAGCACAGATGTCTGAATCCGAAAAGATGACAGCCTTACAATTCGTTTTCACGGGCATAGCAGCAGATTGGTACGCATATAACAAAGATAATGGGGGAAGCTAGTGAGCGCAAACAGACGCTTTCAACAACACTTAGCCTCAGATGTGGAGGGAAGGTATCAAGTCATATTTCATGACATGCATGGGAGGCATAAGAAGAAAATGAAGTCGAGTCTAGAGAAACATTAGACTTCCTGCATAAAAATCTGAGGTTAGAGTCTCAAAAGTTAAGTCCTCGTATGGACTGGTACGACTGGAATCGTTTCCACAAAGTAGAAGAAGAAACGGAACCCGTACAAGCTAGTGGTCAAGAGTACCGGATATCACCATCACCAGAGCAGACTCTACTAGCATTACTAGCTCAAACAGCCCTTTTTCACGCCCATTAGTCATGGTGACAAAGGAAAATAGGAAATACCGCTTTTTTTGGATTTTAGAAATGTAAACGCGATCACACGGAGTAACGCGTATTCACTGCCGCAAATGAATGCGATATGGAGGAAGCTCCAGCAAACGCGCTACATTTCGAAGTAGCGCGTACCATCAGATTCCGCTGAGTGAAGAGAACAAGTAGTTCACGGCGTTTATACTGCCAGGAATGGAACTCTTGCTTCCTAAAGGCCCGCACGCGCCATTCTCGGTCGCCAGTCGGCGGTACATGCGCTGTCGCTCTCTCTCCATGCTCGACTGCAGGAATACCAGATTTGGCTCGCACTGTGCGGGAAATTTATATATTGATTTTAAGTTCTTTTGCGTATTCCATTAGCGTTTTATTTCCGAATTCTGTGCCGTTATCTGAGAGAACTACTCGCGGCTTTCCCCAACGCGTTATGACAAGATCGTGAAGTGTGCTTTTAATGGAACTACCTATTGCGTTTCGCAGCGGGTGCGCTTCTATCCATCTTGTAAATAAGTCTTGTATTAAATATCGCATCCCTTTTTTACTGTGCGGGAATGGTCCCATAATGTGCGCTGCGACTACGGTCCACGGATGTTCGATTATTCTTCGCCAAGCATGCCCGGGGGTGCCGAATGCTGCGATTTTTATTTTTGGCAGACCTAGCATTGTCTCACATAATTGACCACATCTTTGGATTTTTAGTTACTTCCTTTATTCTCATTTCATACCAATCATCGTTATTTACTGCCAGGGAGTTAAGTTCTGTCTGATTTTTATACATCCGCGAAAGTGCGTCTGGAACCTTATGCATAGCGCCTTTTCTATGACCTATATAACCCCTAAATATTACGACTGGCGTATGCAATAACTCTTTCTTTGCCATCAATAACTTGGGTTAGAATACTACCTAAGCCCATATTACTCGCATCTACTTGTATGGTAAAAGGTTTCGTGAAATCAGGGCGCATTAATATTGGGGGTTGCATTAGGCGATCTTTAATAGCTTCAAATGCTATTATGACCCGCGTACAAGCATCCTTCCTGTGGCGAATATTGATTGGTCTACAGCTATCTTCACCATCTAAATTTTACGACTGCTTGCATCGGCACCGAGTCTTTAAAAACCCCGGAGCCGATCCACGCAGCGCCTTTACGTTGAATACAGGTTAATTCCATTCATACATTGTAGGGTACAAGTTAATACCGCCCGACTATAACGATAGGCCCTCGCATACCAAGTTGACAGATCGTAGAGTACGTCTAAGTTTTGAGGATCGCCGAATAGCAACCCGGCGTTAGTGGAAATCCACAGCTGCACTAAAGTTAGTTTTCAACAGCCACGACTCATCATGTAATTCTAAGACCAATCAGCATCAGCCGTGCCGACGAAGGAGTTTTATAACATCCAGTGTGCGGTCTATACGATTGTAAGTGTAAGATTATCAATATTTGTAACCAACTAGAATAATAGATAAAATATACGGAAGTAGATCTATACCAGCGTAAATAAAATAAAACTAAACTAACCAAAAGCGAAGTGATCTGTAACAATAGTGTCTGAAGTACTCGGGTGTGCCTCTAATAAATAATCCATAACAAGTGAAACCCGCCTATAACTTATTTATATAAAAGTACTACCCAAACCCTTCTAAAATTACATCGATCGTCAACATAAGGAAAGTAAGGGCTGCAGACAGATCAACGACGAACAGCAGAGTCACGACTTCGCAACCGTCCAATAAAGCAAGTTGCGACGTGCTGCCTCCCAGCAGCACGCACGCAACTCTTGCGTCTCTAATGCGCTCGATTTATTTTTATTGTCGAGGAATTCGACGTGATCACTTACACTTGGGAGAGCTGGGAAAGAGGAGGGAGAATAATGACAATGATCTTCAATAAATAATATTGTATTTCGCCCAACCCCTCCCTACAGCGTGGGAGTGCACTCACTCACTCGCTGTCTCTCTCTCCCTCTCCCTCTCTCTCTCTCTCTCTCTCTCTCTCTCTGTCTCTCTCTCTCGCCCTCTCACCCACACACTCGAGTCTCCGGCGGCACGCGTGCTCGTGCCAGAGGTTTCGCGTGAACAAGGACAAAACACATAATTCTTACCTCACGAGGGGGGGGGGGGGGGGAGCCCCAGGTTCCCTCTTCTTCCACGAAGCTCAGGAAGCCCCGCTGCCGTCAGACTCGCCTCTCTCTCACTCTCTGCGCCTGGGCTGGCGAGGATCCAGAAGCTCCCGTTTTTCCTTGATCCCGGTTGACCCTGGTCGTCCTCTCGCTCTCTCCTCTTGCTGATGTCATGTAAGCCGTTGGCGACACACTCGCCAACGGGAACAGGGAAAATAGTCCTGGGGACGGCGATGACACAAAGTGTCCCCGCCGTAGCACTGTCACTCTCTTTCTCGCTCACCACACACACTCGCGTTTCCGGGCACTTTTTTATCGTCGATGTTGCGTCGACGACGTCAGCACGAGAACTGATCAGATTCGCGCGCGCTCTCGCGAGCTACCGCGCCACATGCGCAAAGCATCTCGCGGGCCCGCTCATGTAAGAGATAAGCCTGCTCTGATTTTCTCAGAAATCGCGCGGCAGGCAACGACAACAAGCTAGCCCCGCGCCGCTTCACGGAAAACCGTCTAGCTTTCGCACTATTTACGTGCAGGCTTAGACTTGCCGAATCGGTCGGAAATTTCCCGAATCGATACGGCTGCGACGTACAACGTCGCAAAGTAGCGGACACAAAAGCTGTCCGCCGCTAAGCCTGTCATTGGCAACCAAAGACTGCGGACGGAGTCCACACTTCCAGCTCGCGCAACTGCGACATAGTCCGCACATACATACAGCGTGACTGCGGTGACAATTCCAATGAGTCCGCGTAAATCTAACGTGACGCGACTAGCTCACCTTGTCCGCGACGCTTAGATTCACTATTATAAATCATCTGAACTCGTTAGACTCTAATCACTAATATTCTCAGAACATAAGGCTCACGAGCGAGTAAGTTTCACTTAATTAAATAATTATTTGCATCGAACTGCACATCCCACATTTAATCCTAAATACGGTATTTACAAGGTAAAGTTCTCTATGAATTTTCGGTACCAAGATGTCATTCCTATGAACCGCCTTACCTATTTTAAGGTTCTTGGCGCTGGGTATTCGGGATTCGGTACGCTTATCTCGGGATCTATTTGTAATTCCTTTTTGTTTATTAGGAAACCTAAAAGTTCGTATTCTTTAGCTTTTCTAGCACTATTTTCAACCACTTTAAGTGGTCCTCAAAATATATAAGAGTATACATGTGGTTGGAGTTCCGGATCGATAAGAGAATCAACCAGACGCTGGAAGACAGCCGGTGAGCTGGTAAGCCCGTACGGGAGACGTTTGAATTGAAATAAGCATTTACCTGGGACAGCAAAAGCTGTGATCTCCCAACTTTTCTCGTCGAGCTGTATTTGGAAGAAAACTTGACTCAAGTCTATGGTACAAATGTACCGTGTTACTCTTAGTTTGTCCAGGATTGATCTCATAAGGGATAGAGGGCAGGCATCCTTTTTTGTGACAGCGTTGACCTTACGTAAATTTAGACAGAACCTATACTTGTTCTTTGGCTTGCGAACCATAAGTACCGGAGACGACCAGTCGCTACTCGAATGTTCTATTATGTCATTCTCCAGCATTGTATCTACCGCCTCAAATAATGTCTTCTCTTTAACGCTAGATTGTGGGTACGATCTCTGTTTTATCGCAGGATGGCCATTTACATCTATCGAGTACACTACTTGTAGTGTTGTGCCTAGTTTCTCCGGAGTTTTGGGAATTTTGGTTTCTAAGAATTTAAGTAATATATTTTCTTCCGTTTGTAGGAGCTCTCGCCACTCATAGCATGCTTCGGCCCTCTCGATTGTCTTCGCAAAACGTTTCTTAAAAGTATAGTGTTCAAAAGGTTTCGAGCTAAATCTATATGAAAAATTACCGAAGTCTGCTATCACTCCAAAACTATTTAAAGTTTCGAGACCAAGTATACAATCTTGATCTTGACACTCTAAGTATCGTGGGTCTATGACCCGTACTCTTTTCTGAAATTGTATCGGGATTTAAATAGTTTCGCGAATCTCCGCACTATGTCCCAGCGGCATTGTGACTTTTCCTATTACATTTTCATTAATAAACATTGTATTTCGTATTGCAATTTTCCGGATTCTTGGTCTTACGAAGGTCTTACTGGCACCGCTATCTATCAACACTTTGAATTCATTGCCGGCTGTATCCACTGTAGAATACAGGAGAATATGTGATTCGCCCGGTATACTATATAGTTTGTCCGTTTTCAAACTGTCCTTGTATAGAAAATCGTTTTTAGTTAGTTGATAGTGAAAATTATTCACGACCGAGTCCAGAAGTGACTTTTCTAATGTCGTTTAGATAGTGCGTAAATAAGATTTTTTTTTCTTTATTAGTTAAAATTTTTAACTGCGACGCAGTCCAACGCATTTTATTTTCCGATTCTATCGCGTTTGTTAATTTATTTTCATTTATTTGTTCTTTATTTTTACAGACATCCGTAAATTCTGAGCATTTTACCATTCAGCTTACCTGAATACGGGGTGAGAATTCTGAGTACTAGGAAACCTACACCAAAAACTTGGCAAACAGCACGCCACGGCGTTGGCATCTGGTCTGTAGAACATTAAAGATGCCATCGAACTCGCCAAAAGCCAGATGGCTCAGCAGTTTGGGAGACAACCAAAACACTACAACATGCGGCGAAGAAACTGGTAGCCACAAATTGGCGAAAAAGTCGTCAAAAGAGTGGCAACACTGTCGAGTAAAGCAGACGACAGAAACGCCAACGACAATAGGGGGCGCTGGTTCAAATACATACATGTGAAAGATCTCAAGCCCTTTCATGAATCAGAAGATATAAATACCGCAACCGACGTCGAAAGCCTCAGTATCAGCTCAACCAGCAAGAAGAATGAACAACCACCCGTTATTCGAGGATCTCTGGACAAACCTCCACGTCCTGGTGCCAATCACCGTATACGGACGACCAGTATACGCTGTGATAGACACCGGACGACGAATCTCAACGATAAAGTAGAAATCTCCTTCAACAGCCCGGGGACAACATTAACCACAAGCACCACCATCCTATTCCCTATTCTTATCAAGGGAATCGAGATCACCTATCCATGGGTAGTAGTCCAGGACCAGCCCGACGACTTCGTCATAGGCATGAATATCCTTGCGCAGCTACGATTCCGACTGTTCATAGGACTGGAAGACGAGGAGACAAAGAAAAAACGGCAGAAGAAAAAAAAGAAAGCGGGAAGACTCAGATGGCGGGATACCGACGAGGGACTGGGCATCAGCCCCGACAATGACCAGGTATAAAACAAATCGAAGTTCTCGCGCCGAAACATAGAAAACAAACCACCAATGGACTAAAACCCTAAGACGAGAACCGGCAGAATCAAAACAAAAGATACATACAGGCAGACATTCTTTTTCTATAGGGATAGGATCCGCGAATTTTTTTCCAATAAGTAAAGGTACGAGACGAACAGTTCTCGCAAATTCAAGAATATTTGGGAAACAGAACTTGTCATGATATAAATAGACGCGATAACTCCGGGAAATCTAGTACAATGGCAACCACCGATCTCGACACGTTGGACGAAATATTAAGGGCTCTCGAGGCTGACTTTGCGATCGCCGAATTCGATCCGGGCAAACCGACACCATCCGTGGCAAGTTACGTACCGGCTCCGCGGCGAACACCATCGAAGCCGCGGATAGTCAGCATCGAGAGCCTCCCGTAGACAATACGCGTGAAAACACGACCGCGGAAGATAATATCGCGGCCGCGAGTGACAACTGTCGAGACTGTGGATCTAGTAAGTCCACCACCGTCACCAGCAGCGGAACTAACGACAGCGCCAACTCCCGCACCACCGGCACCAGCAACCGCCGTCTCGCCACCACCACCACCCACGATCTCAAGGGACTCAACCGCGTCTCTGCCACGCCGGCTCGTACAGCTCCCGGACGGGCAAGAAGTCTTCGTACCGATCGGCGTACGAAAGTATGTCGTGAGGTACGGTGGAAAGAAATACCTGCTTCGTCTGGTACCAGCGACAGGCGCCATACGACATATCGGGCCGGAACGCACCGTAAGTTTTGTCTTTACCGCGAAATCAAGTTTCGCGCTCCAAACCAAGGGGGGAATGCAACGAGACAGCCGTCTCGTGCAAATACACATAGAACCTCAGCCACCCGCACACCGACACAGGGCCGAACACAATAAACAGTAAGTCAGACCCGCACGAACGGAAAGGCGAGTCCGCACGATGCGGAGCGAGCGCGCGCGTACATAGACTTACACAGCGGCACACAGACAACAGCCCCGTATACACTAACGCACTGCGTTTGGCTATATAAGACCACCTGCCGGACTAGGAAAATAGTTGAGCTCCAGCGTTCAATCTGCGCAGAGCCGTGCGCACACGACACTGCAGAGAAGAACCCGGCAGAATAAACCGTAGATCTACCGTCTCGTGAACACACGTGACGGAGATCCTACGGCGACCATCCGTACTCCTGATTACTACCGTGTGCACACGGAATAACCAGGAAACCTAGGAGACAAAGAGACGACCTCCTCGTGAGCACATGTGAAAGCCGTCTCTAGATCTCGCCGACCGTACATAGCAATATACCGGACCGTAGTTTATGTTGCCTCTGCGAGCACTCAGGGTAAGGAAGACTACGAGTCAAGGAGGCTAGGAGTCGCACGAAGTCGTGCGCATACGTCTTGGCGAGACACCGCCATTCACACTGCATCGTAAGCTCTTTCTCACTGTGCGCACACAGGAAAAAGGGAATATGGGGCCCACCAGAAATAAGGGGTGTGTAGTCGTGAGCACACGTCTCCACACCAACCGACAAACACACAACCGCCGCCTAACGTATCAGCTACCACTGTGCGCACACAGGGTGGTCAGGAACCATAGCAGCAAAAGCATCTAAAAACTACGTAGCCGTATGCACACACCGCTGACAGATGAAACACAAAAAACATCACACACGCCCACACTCGCACCGCACCGTACCGTACCGTCAATATTGTAACGCTAATCCGTGCTGAGACTCTGTAACCATATTGTAAACGAAATCTTTCTAAACCACTCGCGTTGGTTTATCTGTTTTAGATTTGAGAGAATATCTAAACTCCATATGTACAATAAGTGCTTTAAATATACAATCATTTGCTACAGATAAGCTTTATTATTTTCCATTTCCCCATTCCGAATCCTGGTTCCGACTGAGACATTCGGCACAAAGGAAACGCAACCGTTACAAATTTTAAAATATCACGATTGGTATGATAGTAACTTGTATACGAATTTATTTTATAATTGGCCCAGAACTTTAAATGGTGATAATTTTGTATGTAATAATGTCCATGGAGCAAATAAAAATAAATTCAATTTATTATTATTATAAGTAATAGAAACTTGACCGTGATATATAGGTTTTATGAAGTTTGTACTAGAAACAGCAATTTGTATTGCAGTTTCTAGTATAAACTTTATAAAACCTATATGTTTCATTGCCATATGCATTTCATAAGTATTCTTATCAGTAATTTTTAAAGATTACAATTCGTCACCTACGAAAAATGGCTTAACATTTTCCCAATTTTTATAAACATAATAATTTACAATTTTGACTCTAATTTTCATGTTATTCCGTATTGAATAAAAAAACCGCTGCTAATTCATTGGCACGTAGCTTTCTCCAAACAAATATATTGTTCCTTGTTCGTATGTATCGTTCAAGTATATTAATAAAATAATGCATTTTTTCTCCGGATCTTCTTAATAAAATGAATTGCAATTTATATCACAAATAGACCTCATAACTTCATAAACCCATGAATTTTGTCAAAACATTTTTAGTTTTCGTTAGCGAGTTATAAGGTTTAACAAAAAGAATAATTTTCAGTTATACAGGGTATACAGGGCGACAAATAATTTGTATTTTAATATCTTTTCAACTAATCGTTTTCATAAGCTGCGAAAAGAAATTAGCCGAGGTAATCGAAAGATCTATCTTTTCCCAAAATTTCAAGTGCAATAAGGCTTTTCTACGCCCGTAATCGAGACTCAATAAAACTCATTTTTATCAGTTTTCAATTTATTACTAAAAAAATAAGTAGTCAAATCACTTGAAATTTTAATGCAATATAGTTTGACACGTAACCCATCAACATATTTTTTTGCGAGGTTATGATGTTTAGTTTCAGAGATATGAATTTTTAAAAAATAATTACCTTTTTCATTTTATCTGCCGAACGGAGCGGTCTATCTCGAGGACCAAACGCGAAAAAATAGGTCATTTTATTATCTTTTAAATGCATTTTAGCTGAATTTATTGTAACAATGGAATAATTAATAAAAAAAGAAAATAATGTTTTTTTAAAATCAAAAAATGGCCATAAAAAATAATTCAAAGAATTAAAAAATAAATGTTTTTACCGAATTGAGAATCCAAAAATACATATGCATGTCAAATTTTATTGATATTGACTGAGTAGTTTCAGAAATATCTCGGTATACATATACACGTACACACACACATCCATATGTACATTTCCTAAAAACCCGTAATTCGAACTTCTAACATCTAAACACATGTTTCTATGAAGTTTTAGCGAAACTGAAAATTTTACTATTACAAAGCTTCCTCTATGAGGCAGTAATAAATCGCGAGTAAAACTTCGAGAATTTAGCAAAAACGGAACCAAATTTTCGACGCGACGTATACAAAGTTGTCAGTAATATGTTATATGTTGCTGATATCATTGGTATGTATTGGTATAAACGCTGCGAGTTCAAACATAAACTATTTTCGAACACAATTTAAATTGGAATTGCAATAGAAATATTTTTAACCGATAAATTAATATCTTATTTAAAATTGTAGGTTGGCGAGCGAAGCCAGAAGGGGGTACTCTACCTAGTGAATACTAAACGCAGAAAACTTATTCCAGGCGTTATACGTAACATTTACTTTTAACTTATCTTTCTTAATTCTGCTCCACTTAGACTGGAGCAACATGTTTCCTGAAGCTCCTCCTAAAATTCGAAGTCTATTAGTGTCCCCGGTCGTCAGATATCCTGCAGCAAATGACTTAAAATCTAATAACAGAAAAACTGAGAAAAATTCATTTAAAGTTTAATTAAATAGTTAGGCAAAAATTATACTTACAGTTTTTGCCTTGTATCTGGACCTTTATAACTGAAAGGTATTAGTACTATAGTCACTTATACATAGTTTGATAAACATTCGTCCCATCGTCAGTTGGCTACGCCAGTTTGAAGCTACTGAAACACACAATTACAAATAGTTAAAACTTGCAATTTTGCTTTTAGAGATTATTTTTATCATACAAATACAAAATATACAATATTTTTTTTTATAAACACACATATTTTATTTCATTCAGAAAATACATGTTTCTTTTTAAAAAATAATTTATTATAAAAAGTAAGTTGAACAAATTACTCAATTGTTGTCAAATATTAAATATTAAATATATTCAACATGGCGGGTGACAAAGATGAGCCGCCTGACTACGAGCCTGATACATTCTATAAGTGCCATCCGACTATGAAAGAATCAGCAGTAGTTTGCATAGTTTGTGAAAACGCATAACATATCAGTTGCTTTAAAAAATTAAGTTGCTTCAAATTGATAAGTGATTTGCTAATACTAATCTACAAAAAATATGAAGACACTATTCTAATCTCAAAATTAAATAACTTTGCATCTTTTAAGCATTGCGTATTTGCGCATTTGCGTATTTTAAGCATTGTAAATTTATTACACTAATTACTACAGATGAATTCTATTATTTTCCATTTGCCCATTCCGAATCCTGGTTCTCGACTGAGACCTCGACACAAGGGGAACGCAACCGTTACAACTTTATATATCTCCCTGTATTACATAGTTATAACGACCCGAGAGAACGATTTACTCCCTCCTCCCTCCTCCTTAAAGTAACCAGGAATTGTTTTACATTTTACGTTATTTCCTTCATACCCCTTCTCATTTCAATAAATCTCATTTTTCTTTAATATGCTGAACTTTAATTGTTGCTCCATTTCCCAACCCTTCTTTGTAAAATGCACAACTCTTTTACGGCGCCCACAAAATATATTGTTTGATCCATACTGAGTCAAATAATTTTCAATTATCTGTAATAAATATACGCAGTAAATAGAAAAGCACTAAATTTTTGGAGGAGTTTCAAATTTTCTACCTGTAATTGGTTAAAGAATCCGTAATCTAGATAATTGACACTCACTCGATAGGGAACCAGAAATACGCAAGAATTACTGAAAACTTTAACTTTATAATAGGTATTATGTGTGTATTATTACAATTGTTTGAATAAAAATAAGTATAATACGCATAGGGTTCTAACCAAATCGAAATGCAAATGGATTTTTTAAACTTTTTTAAGTTACTAACTCTTGTATAAATTATATATATATATATTGTAGACACCGTCAAAGAGTTGTGACATTATAAAAAGAATGCATGTGATTGGGTTTCGGACTCTAATGACTTTCAGAAGTAGATTGATTTAGCCTCTAACACTATTATTGAACTGACTGAATTGATCAATTCCTCAAGCTTGGATATTTATAAGAAAAGGACTTGTCAAACCTGATGCTGACAATTATATAGTATGCTACGATTGTTAAATGATTCTCTACTGAATGTTAGTTAAAAACAATTTTAAACCTAGTGTTATTACTAAGCTAAAACATCTCGACATAAGCACTTTCATGAAAAATGCATACGCCATATTTCTAACAAAAATTGAAGCTGATTCGCTAATGCATAAATCATTGAAAATTGACTGTATTCTCACTGCAGATTATGCAATTACAAAAGATGATAAAGAGATAGTGGACGTGAAATATTCTCTATATAATAAAGTCATGACCGGATATTGTGAAGACAAGATAGACATTATGTGATTGGCTTATGTAGTGCGCATGCGTCTAAAACAGGAAGTCTAAACGTCTTTTAAGTTAGGACGTGCAGCGCGTGGTTTTCAACAAAGAGAAGTACTGGAAAATTTGTATTCTCCAGTAGCTAAAATTCAAACATTGAAGTTACTATTATCATATTGTTATCAAAGTGATTATCAAAATGGTATAATTTAAAGATTATACAGATGGATGTTGAAACAGCATTTCTGAATGGAAATATAAAATTAGAAATAATTGTAAAACAACCTTTTAGGTTACGATGACAAAACCAATAGAATATGTAAACTACTGTAACGAGGTATTTCCTTCGCGTAGCTCGGAAAACTCGATAATGTCAAAGACTCCTTCGCGACCGAAAAGGGCGCCAAGTCATGAAGTTAATTTGCACTCGCGCACGCACGGCGGTAGAGACTCTCCTCTCGGAGAAGATTCGTCACTGAGAATAACAGGGAACAGGTGAATTATTGAATGACGCTCCCACATATTCGATGGTTCGGTTTAACCTGGTTTATTTGAGTAGCATCGGAGAACAGAATTTACTAGGATGTCGGCGGAATATTATACAGGAGAACGGCGGAAATCACAAAGGTACGCATTCACTTAGCACTGCTTGGCACAACGTTCGGCACACCAATAGTTTTATATTACTCTACTCTACCTCAGAAACAAATATCTCGAACTCAGGCCTCCTTTCGTACAGTTCTGGCTCGTGCCCTGAAAATCGTCGAAAACTTAGCGTAATAATACCGGAGGTAAAAGTATCCTGCTCGATGGTCGGAAACCAAGTGTCTAGCTCTCTCGTCGGGACGCAACTCTAGGCCCTAGCCTAACCTAAACTTCTGACTCACACATGGCGCTGCGCACGCGCACAGTTACAGATTTGAGCGGCGCGGAATTCAAAAGACGGAATACAAGTAATTAAGTCGAACAACATATATTATATTAATGCACTCTCGCGTACAAATACAATAACTTGGAGGAATCGCCGTTCACCAGTATACCCTCGAGAACATACACCAGTACATCCGCGTTCATAATCGCTGATCGCATTAACTTGACAAGGTTGAGACTTGCTGGTCTAGTTGTTCCAGCGGCGCTGCAGTCGAGTAGTGTGAGAGGCTCCCATAGACACACCAGCAGCACGAGCGAGCGGGCTGAGCAGGCAAGATGTGCGTCGAGTGGGCGTTGTCTGCTTCTGTACGCTTAGAGGTGGCGGCAACCGAGATATGCCTCTACCTCTTTCCTCCGCGAACTCAATATGCAATAACCCCGATTATAATGAGTAATAATATCACTCTACTAATCGGTTCCAATACCCATGTGTGTGAGCATTTCCAACAGACGACTGAGAGTTTTAAAATATATATATTAGACCGAAGAATTAAAGTTAACTTATAAATAGAATGTCAATGCTGAAGTCATGGATTGTTTTATTGATGCTGTTTGGGTAGGAGATAAATCCGATAGGAAATCCACGACAGGATTTATTATAAGATTCCGAAAGCAGGGCAGTGTGATAAAGTTGTCAACAGCTGCTGCGTATATAGCTTTATCAGAAGCAGTAAGCGAAATCAAAGTCGTTCGAAATTTGTCAAAAGTCTTTAATATAAACTTAGAAAAACCAATAAAAATATATCAGGGTAACTTAGGAGCCATAGCAATAGCAAAGTTTGGTAATATGACAAAAAACTCAAAGTAATTGAAATTGTAAAAGTAAACTCCGAAAATAATATTGCTGATATTTTAACTAAGACCCTGGGGAGAAATAAATTGGAAAAATTTAGAATGCTTCTGAAAATTGTTTAATGTTTATGTAGCATACAAATTAAGGAGGTATGTTGGTATATGAGTAATTTACATGCTACAAACCGTATACACTATGAATCAAAAATACATTTTGCATTCACTTTTGAAATAGCTCCTTGGTTAATTCTACGGACACACTTTGATCTGAATTGTAAACGCTTTGAGCACCATGCACTTTAATAAGATTTTTGACATCGTTAACAAAATTTTCTCTGAGTTGTTCTACTTCTATTGCCTTTTGTGTATATGACATAGTAATAAATTTTGTTATTTTACGTGAAATAATATGATGTTTTTTTTTTAATATTTGTATCCATCTTTTTGTGAAGCTTTAAATCACGGAGTTTTTAGTTCTGCTTTCTTTACGAGAGCCCATCTTTTTATATCAATATCATGCAGATTCATTTTTAATTCTATCTTATTGTTCTATTTTATTCTATCTTTTATTCTTTAAATTTTTGCAGTACATAAGTTGTTATTCCATATAAAATAGTTTTTCTGTTACCCCCTGCTTCAATTTGTAATTTCCAACGTCGTAACTAGCGATCGGAAGTAACTTTTCTATACTTCGACTGTACACTTTCCAAGGATAATGGTCTTTTTTTTCACTTTGCCAATACTGCACTGCCTGTTTTTTATTTTCAAAGACTAATCTTCTTTATTCGGTAAACAAACAGGAACCACTACATAATCTTTATATAATTCATCGTCTTCTTCAATATCTTGTAGAAGTGTATCACTTTAGTCATTCTTAAAAAGTAAAGTATATTCTTCTTCTGTATGTAAGTTGTATTTTACACTATCCTTTATTACACTTTCGATAACATGACTTAAAGTTACCTCTTCTTTGTTAGCATGTGATTGATCAATTTTAACATTCTTAGGATTAAAGATGACAGATAATAAAGATACCACAATCAGTGGCTCAATAGTCATGTTTTAATTTTGAGGCAATGACGTTCAAGTAACAGCCGTAGATTATTTATTCTATAATTATTATTTTACTTAAAATAACTTCATTGTATTTTCATAAGCGCAGCTTCTTCAGTCTTTGTCCAATTTTCGCCGATTAAAGATCAACATAATCGAAACAATGTGTATTCTAAGTGTTGCGGAGATTATGCGGCCGCAATATTTAGAAGATGCGGTACCCGACGAGGAGTTTGCCGCTATAATGGCGAGCAACCCTGTGAATGTGGTACCAGTAATTTTGTATGACAAAGATATTTTGCCGCAGTCGCTGTACCCGGACCTGGAGCTGGGAATTGACGACACCGACGACGCCGACGATGAAATTGACCTGACATGGCAGGTCGAGGCAGAGGAGGAAGTACTAATGGAGGAGGAAGAAGCTAGTGAAAAAGAAGAGGGCCAGCGACAACGACGAGACGAGTGGAGCTAGTACCAGCAATCGTGACAGCAGTAGCGATGATGATGACGTCACGCCATATGCGGAATTTGACGCAAAATCAGCAGCGACGACTCCCAGCACCGTGTTGAGCGCCCTCGTCGAAACAGAGACTTTAGCTACGGGTGCGCTCGGATTTACCTGGTGCAGCGTGTGCGGTGGTGGTGGGGTACAAAGCTTGTGGTTTTTGGCTATGTCCAGACTGCAGCACCGATCCGCAGCATTGTCAGCGGGATGAAATGATTTAAAACTTAAAAACTTAAAAAGTTTAAGTTCTAGTGTTAGTTTTTTTAGCGTATCACTTTCATTATTATAGAACAGACTCAGGAGAAATCGGCAGCAACACCACCCGGAAATTAAAGGGAAATATATATATTAAAAATTCGGGGGCACTTTGGATAAAAAGAGGGATTCTCTCCAAAGTGCCTCGAAAATTCAGAGGCACTTTGGATAGACAGATAGCTTTGACTTCTAGTGACTCAGGTGGGAGGTCAAGGTCAGTTTTGTTTACATTCTTCATGGTGCTATAGTACTACTCCCATCGAATCTCCCGATAAAAATGTATATATAGAACGCATTAGAGTCGCACCAGTTGCATTCGTGTTGCTGAGAGGCAGTACGTCGCAATGGGCGCTGTCGAGTTAAGTTGTGAAATTCACAATTTATCGAAAATTACCCATGTACATCGCTTCAGTATTTTAACAATAACATATAATATATATTAGCAAATTAATTTTTTCTAGGAAAGTGATTGCAAGAGCAATTTGCGTATAATTTCTTATAAGAAAAGCTTATAAAAATTGATTTCTTTTTATGTTTTGACCCAGACTTGACCCCTTAAACGCAGAATTTTACGCGCTATGAGAATTTGGAGTAGGAAATAGAAAAAAAATCTCTTTGAAAAAAATTTATTTGACCTTAGAATTACCTTAAAGGATAGAGTTAAATTCAAGTTCATCATTGAGCACCACTCTCAATATCTTATAGCTTATGTCTCTAACATTTTTTTCATTCTGATTTTGCCAATGGACTTACGCTGGTTGATCTTCTGCAACTGATTGTTTGACCTCGAAATGACCTTCGTATCCCCAACAGTACATACCCCTCTGAACGGGAAATTTTTTGCTAGCTTTATTGCCGTAATAAGAAATATGGGTTACCGTTAAATACACCAGGGTTGCCAAATAATAATTATCAATTTTTTAATTGATAATTAAAAGATTTAATCATCAATTATAGACCCCAATGCTTGATAATTAAAAGCAAATTTTTTAATTATCTACCGGATGATTCACAATTAAAAGATATAATTATTAATTATATGCTCCGAGGATAATCTACATCATATTAAAATATTTAAATTAGGAATATGAATTTTCTGTACAAACTCCCCTGTTCGGTAAAAATTATTTTCTAAAAATTTAATTTTTTAAAACAATTATGATCGCCTCATACGAGCACATCACAATATGTCATTAATAATGTTTTTGCATATGCAATTTTTTAGATTCGACTTAAGTTTATTTAGAAGCGTATATACGTATGGACGTACGTAAACGAACACACATAGTTCAAAAATCCCTATGTATGAATTTATTCGGCGAAATGGCAACAAGAAGTTGCCATTTCACCAAACATTTTTACATGTATAAAAATTTTATGTGGTCTAGATGACTGATGCTGGGGATGATTATTGATATTTTCGATGATTTTATGAAATATGATAATAATAACCCAATAACCCAATAACTAGACCTATATATATATAACATCTTATAAAAAGGCAAAAAATTAGTGATTTATCAATGAATTTGTGTGTATCGTGAGCAGTGTTATATATAATATTTTCATTGGCGAAAATGACATTATATATATATATATATATATATATATATATATATATATATATATTGCACTAAAGGAGACGCCGGGACCGAGAATCGATCCGGCGCTCCCGATATCTCTAGGCGCACGTTCTATCCACTCAGCCCTGTGCCGCCCTATTCTTCTCGCTCCTGCTCCGGTTATTACCAACATAGCAAAGACTTGTACCTCGTATATATATGTATATATTTCGTCTGAAACTTTTATTCTCAGAACGTGTTCATTTCGAGATTTTTAGGTGTTGTTTGTATAAATGGATACCTGGTATAGTAGCGATACAAAGTTGTAAGCCACTGCGACCATAAGGACGCACGTGGCGTGCTAGTTTATAGTTGAACAAGAAAATTGTTTCATGCAGCAATGATTTTAAAAGTGTATTGTGCGAGAAATCTCTTTTTAATTAGAAATTTTTAATTAGCCTTGGTTCCTATAACCGATTATCCTGTATCCATTACAAGTATTGATCTATCATCTAATTTGTTATTATGTTATTATAATCTGTATCATAAGTTTTATATCTATTTGCAGAGACCAAATATCCACTTACATGTAAAGCACATCAACTTAAACATGAGTTTTTCACACCAGAAACGTTAACTGAAATTTGTACAAAACTTGTAACACATTATTTTGTATTAACACCTGCAGATCTAGAATTCTGGAATACCGATCCTGAAAATTTTGGTGAGTTCTATATCATAATTTATGAAGAATGCTTTTCAAATTTTCTGAAGCTAACATTAACATGTTTAAGGCTATGATGACTGTGGTGAATCTTGGAAGTACAGCCTAAGGGTAAAAATCTTTTTGTATTTTATTTTATATTTATATATTTGTAAATACAGTACTATTACATATTTTTAGCCTTGCACAGAAGCAGTTTTTCTAGCCATTTTGCATCAATTCAAAGATATATTTTCGAAAGTATTAGTAGATCTTATACGCAGGTATCACCAGCCTGTTGATCCAAATGACTTACAAAATATTTTATTAAAAGATGCAGTCTATAATGCTGTTGGATTAGCTGGATTTGATCTTTATGATGAAGTTAATTTTGATCAATGGTTTTCTACAACTTTGAAACACGAATTAAATCAACGAAGTCACAATCACAAAATAATTCGTCGGCGAGTATGTTGGCTGATTGGTCGGTGGACAGGTATCACGCTTTTGTCTAATAATATCAAGAATCATAGGTTTGTAATATTAATGTTAATGCAAAAAGGCCTCGAGTTCAAATTCTATAAATAAATCATTTGACTAAAATAAGGATATGGCTAAGGAAATTTCCT
This sequence comes from Muscidifurax raptorellus, assembly GCA_020010945.3. Taxonomy (NCBI): domain Eukaryota; kingdom Metazoa; phylum Arthropoda; class Insecta; order Hymenoptera; family Pteromalidae; genus Muscidifurax; species Muscidifurax raptorellus. Next base: position 25,125 of record JAHUUD020000073.1, read on the forward strand.
GAAATATTTTTACGTAGATGTTAATAATTAATTTAGTTCAGGAACGTTGTTTAGTCTATGTTGATATTTCAAAGGCAAGTTGGGCAAAATATGATTTGAATTTTAATTCAAAACTATATAATCTATATTGCCGTGACTCGGGCCACGCTCGGTTACAACAATATTAATAGGTTTAGAAGATGTTTAGGTGAATTATTCATTGCGAATTAAATTATGAGATGCTGTTTTTTACAGAGGAAGCCGGTCTAAGGATAAATTTTTTAGAGAGTAAGGAAAACCATTTATCTAAATAATAAGTAGGGCTATTGCTTAGACTATAATTTTAACTGGAAAGTTAGTTTTATGAATCTTAATGAGCACGTATGCTCGGGGCAATACAGTGCTGTCTAGATGGGGCTAATGTAAAACGGATCAGCATTACAATCAATGGAAAAATCAAGGTGTATTTGATTTGATGCTATCGGTTTCTATAATTTTTTATGTTAACTAGACATTCGATGAATTTAGTTCATTTTGGCTGAGATTGTGTCGTGACGGGTACACGCGGAATATCTCATATATATAATATAAGCGGGCCTGATGGGGGGAGGAGAAGGCACTCGATGGCGTGGAGGAGTCGGCTGAGGGCCGGTTGGACCCGCTTAATCCTTATTTCTCCTTGACAGGGAAAGGGGTAAGCGAAGCGATGTGATATCTTTGTGGATTCCCTCGTTGGTCCGGTGAGCAGGGAGCGCCTGTTGAGGCGCCCTCGATGAATCCCCCATCGGCTGCGGTTGTGCTCGTTATTAGTTTGGCAATTGCCTAGAGAGCGGACACAGCTCGGACCTCTCTAGGTCGGCTCAAGGAGAGAGCCTGGACGAGGGAGGGCCGCCTAACCCGGTGAGAACTCACCTCAGCTAATGGGGCAAAGGAAAAAAATGGGGCAATGGAAAATCAGGGAGTCTTATCTTTATTTCTATTACGGGCCAATTCCAATGAAGGAACCAGCCACACAAAAATGACTAGAGGACGCGGAGCGCCTTAGTCGTCGAGCGTAAGGTCGACTTGCTCATCGGCCATTGGCTTTAGAACTGTCTTTCGCACCGCCAGAAGGAGGGGAGCTATCACGGGAGCGATGCGGATCAGCTTGGGCTTGTCTCGTGGCGGAGGAGCGGTGGACTTCCGCTTGAGTGGAGGAGTGGACCTGACCGTTCCCTTTGCTCCAATCTTCCGCGAGATGATCTCGAGCTGCGGGGTGGATGGCTTCAGGAAGTCCCGGAGATCCGGCGAGGGCTGGCGGCTCGGAAGATCGATCAGCTGCAGGTGCTCTGGCCACTCTGCACAGAGTGCTTCGTCATCCAACGGAGGCGGCTCGGCTGGCTCGGTGTTGCAGGCGCTCCAGGATGGTGATCCGTCGGTTGGCTACGGCCAGGTATCCGTGGATCAGCTCCAATTCGGCTTGGTAAGCCGCTCTCTCGCTCTCTTTCAAGGACGTGGGAATGGAGAAGGGGGGGGGTGAGAAAGGTTTAATAATTACAGCAGTAATTATCTTAAAACAAAAAAAAACGGTTTATTCCTCAATTGACTGAATACTCGCACTTACCTATGCTCGGCTTTCTTTGGTCTATGAGGACCGTTGGGGGAGATGACTGGGCGGTCCCGGCCGCGGCCTCTTTATATGCCCCGCGCTGTGCTGCTTCGCTAGAGGGCAGCGCGCCGGAGGGGCGTAGCCGCCTGGCGGCGGCGCGCGGTACTAGCGGCGCGGTGTTCGGGGCTAGAGAGGGGGCCGGCGCGTGACGGGTTGCGCGCGTTAAGGGGCTTGTGGCGAGAGAGCCTGTGGGTGGGTTATTACACACACACACACACACACACATATATATATATATATATATATATTTATTATTTTATTTATTTATTACCAGTAAAAATTTACATATTATTTCCTATGAGTTATTTCTAATCCATTTTTTTAGTATTGATTTATAATTCTTTGTATTAATATTCTTTAATTCATTTGGCAAGTTATTAAACGTACCGATAGCTTTTACATAGCTATTTTTATTACTTATAGTTTTTTGTCTTTGCGGAACTTGTAAGCTTTTTTTTCCAGTTTTACTGTTAGAATTGATGTATTCCTGCTTTAAGACTTCATAGTAATATATCAGCGATTCATATGCAAACATTTGTCTCAGATTCATAGGACTATCTGCGAGTATAAACTGATTTTTGTTTACAATTTTCAAAATTTTGTTTTGTAAAGATTGCAATAGATTTAAATTATTCGAGTATGCTCCTCCCCATGCTATTGTACCATAACTAATAATACTGTGGAATAGTAGATTATACTAGCGTATAATATATCATTCTTAATGTTTTTATATCCATAAATTTAGATGTTTTTCTCATGACAAACACTAGGTATTTGGTCTTATTAATTATATACTCTATATGATTTAACCATTTCATATTATAATCAAAGATTATCCCTAAATACTTTGCATCTTGGACTCTATTTAATATTCTACCATTGATTTTTATTCGTATTTCGTTTGGAACGCTATTACAATAATTTCCAAATGTCATGTATACAGTTTTGTCAACATTTAATGATAATCTATTAAGTGCAAGCCAATTGTCAATTTTTTGTAGGTAATTATTCATTTTTGTTTCTACTGCTGTCCAGTTAGTATCCGTAGATATTATAGCTGTATCGTCCGCATAGGAAATAATTGAATGGTTTGGCATACTAGTTAACAGATCATTTACATAAACAATAAAAAGCAAAGGTCCTAATACAGTACCTTGCGGTACTCCAGTCTCTACTTTCTTATTAATGCTTTCACAATCATTGATTTGTACTTTTTGTTGTCTACTGTCCAAATAACTAGCTATAAGTTTATTTGCTTTGCCTCTGATTCCGTAGTTATATAATTTATCCAGTAGAATTTTATGATTCACTGTATCAAAAGCTTTTGCTAAATCAAGGAAAGTAACTGCAATTGAAGTACTTTTGTCTAACTTTTCATATATAAGCTTTGTGATTAACGTAATTGCATCTTTTGCTCCTTTACCCTTTACAAAACCATATTGATTTTTAGATATTATATTGTCCAAATTTAAAAAATTACAAATTCTGTTATGTATAATTTTTTCAAAAATTTTCGCTATATTTGAGATCAAAGATATTGGTCTATAGTTTGACGCGGTTTACTTATTTCCAGCCTTAGGTATTGGTATTATTTTAGCTTCTTTTAGTTTATTTGGCCAAATAGATTGTGTGATGCAAAGATGAATAATATGTACTAATGGTTCTGTAATGTAAACTGCTAAAAATTTATGCGTATTGGAATTTATATTATCCGTGCCTCCATTTGTTAGTTTCATTTCCTTTATTATTTGAAATATTTCCCTATCATTAGTTGGGTAGATAAAGATAGATTTTTGATTCATTTGAGGTAGTTGTACTTTATCATTGTACGGTTGCAAAATTTTATTACTTAATTTTTCGCCAATCGAACTAAAATATTCATTCATGTGGTTTACAATTTCCTTTTTTTCTGTTATTTTATTATTTTTTTCATCATATAGATATTCAATGTGGTTGTCCTTCTTTTTATATTTGCCTAATTTTTGATTGATAATATTCCAAAGTTTTCTCGGATTATCACAGTTATTAGTTACTAATCTACGATCATATAATAGTTTTGCTTCCTTTATTACTTTGTTCAGGACTTTGGCATAATTTTTGTATTCTGTTTTTAGCGTACCATTATTAGGTTCTTTTCTCCACATTTGATATAAAAATTCTTTTCTTTCACAGGAAATTAATATTGCCTTAGTAATCCAGTTACTTCTAGGAATATTTTTACCCTGTTTTTTATTAATATTTTTATAAACACTTGCTTGTTTCGTACACTTATTTATTTTTTCTATTAAATTATTTACAGCTATGTTAGGATCACTCATTGATAATATTATGTTCCAATTTTCTTTATCTGCAATTCTACTTAGTTTATTATAATTTATAGATATTTTTGTATACTCAGATTTTACTTTATCAATTTTTTCTAGTGACATGAAAAGTGTATAATGATCTGTTATCGAGTTTGTTAATTTAAAATGCATATTTTTAATTTTTTGTGCTTTCGTGAACATATTATCAATGCATGTTCCCCCAGCAGAGTTATTCGTATTATTTGTAACAGATGGTCTAGTAACACCCTGAAAGCCAGGTTTGTATCCCTTATCCAGGAAATTCAGTAGCATTTCTTGGCTAACTCCATCTGTATCTAACAAGTTTATATTAAAATCTCCTATGATTATATGATTCGTAACCTTTCTCTTTAGATTCATTATCTCTTTTAGGTTTGTTAAAAAATTAGTTTTTGTAATATCTTGCGATCTATACAATGCTGATATTTCTAGATTACCATTAGTAGTTTTAATAATTGAATTTAGTATTTTCATCTGCCCAATTTCAATTATTTCAGTACTTTCAGTAATACCGTCTTCCAAGTATATCACTACACCATCTGACCTGTTTATTTTACTATTATTATAGTACATTTTATATCCCGATAAAAAGAAGTAATCTCTATGCTCTAAAACCCACGTCTCCACACATACTATAATAGTCGGCTTAGTATCCAAGCCCTCAATAAATGTTTTTAGTTTTAAGAAATTTGCATTTAGACTTCGTATGTTTAGATATAATAAAATATTTGTTTTATTTTTTATATATTTATTGAGAGCTTTAATACTATGAAACGTACTTTCCTGTTCAATTAGCTCATTGTGTATCTCTTCTATTAACTGGATTTCTTGATCCATCTTGAGTTTTATTTTGATTTTAAATTTGTAGTACTAGTTGCCTTGTTTACATTTCCGCTGACATTGCTTCTTGGTGATAGCGATGCTAATGATGACGTAGATGTTAGTCTTGTACTTTTCAGTTTATTGCCCTCTGCTCTTATAATATCTACCTTGCCAATGTATCTGTCGATAATTGGACTTATAGGATAATCTGTCTCAGCTATGTATTTCTTAATCTTCTTTTGTAGTGTCGTGCAATTCATGCTATCATTAGCCACGTGTTTAGTATTATATTGTATGTTATATCGATTATTATTATAATTACAATTTATACAACATAATTCGACTGTATTTCTACAATTAGTAGTACTGTGTTTTCCTGCACATTTTAGGCACACTGTGTCATTTCGACATTTATTTCCATTATGTCCAAATCTACCACAATTATAACATGGTTGTAAATTCAGATCGTCGTATACTTTGCAGTTTTGATATCCTACAAAAATTCTATTTTTGTTCTCTCGGATGTGTTTATATATTTCCGATGTTACCTCCATTATTACACTATGTAATCTAGTTTTCTTGTTTACAAAAGTATGTAAGGCTATTGCTTTCGTTTCTTTCTTTTTAAAGTTCCTTATATTTATGTCTTCTTCTAATGCCTTTAAATCCATGTTTTCATAATTATCTATACCGACAATTTTTATTCTTGGTTTTTTAATTTCTTCTCTTGTAATATTGCATATACTTGATAGTTTCTTACTTAATAATTTTTCTGCTTCAATTGCACTTGTTTCATTCATACAGCTTATAATTATCTCGCTATCATTTTTAAATGTTACCCTTTTTGATTGTATTGCTTTTTCCTTGTTTAAGTAGTGTGTAACGTATTTCTTGAGATCATTTCCATCAGCTCTGTTTTTCTTTGTTATTGCAATTTTTGGTATACGTTTTTCTATATTGGGTTCAATATTTACTGCTTGCGCATATGTTTTATTTATTACTTTTGGCATTGTTACTAAATGATCTTTTAGAATTTTATTTTTGTCTTGTACCTCCTCAATCAATGTTTTTAACAATCTATTTTCTTTTTTCAAGTTTTTATTTTCAGTAATTAGATCATTATCGCCCTGCGTACTTATATCACTACCGTTATCAGCATCTTGAATTTCCTCTAATATTTCTTGTCTAACGGCTGTTTTCAAGGACAGTCTCATTTGTACGAAGAGTTCCCTGGCTTCTTCGTTTAGTGTCGATTCATCACAATTTGAGGTTATATTGTGCTCTGGACATATTACCATGTGTTCAGTAACATACTTTTTGTTGTTGTATCTTTCAAAGCAACTTTGATCATACACACCACCACATATTATACACATCACTATTGAAACACTTTTCTTTTTATGACATTTGTAGAAATTTAGATCTACCTTGTCAGGTGGCTTACTTTCAGGCGGCGCCATGTTGAATGAAATATATATATATATATATATATATTGTAACGAGGTTGAAGTCCTCGGTATGCCGGTAATCAGAGCAGGAATCAGAGTGACGGAATACGGCGGCATTGGCTCAATGGCTAGAGCGTGCACCGGAACGATTCTTCCTTCTCTCGAAGACAGTCTCACCCCGTTATAATATATATATATATCAATTAGTCGTCTGAGTTTAGAAAAAATTCAATCTGTCTGTTGATTATCATTCTTCATCTCATACGCATGTAACTTCCAATTTCTACAATTGGTGGCGCTTCGCGTATTTAAGTTTCGAATTAGTTCCTATAGTTGTTTGCAATAGAATCTAGAATACAAGGAAATGAAATTGCTCGTTGACATGCTTGCATGAAATTTGTAATAATTGGATGCACTCTCATATTTTTAATAATTTATTAAAATTCTATGTTTACAATGAGATATAAATCAATACAAAGCGTTAAAAATAATTTTTGAAATGAATATAAATTATATTTTATAGATAAACAAATAGCAAAAATTATCAATTGAATATTTAGTCATAAATAATAAAATGCATGACAATTCATCAAACACGAAATTTACAAAATAAAATAACAGTCAAAATTTACTATTAGGATTTGATTTAAAATTTGTTTTTCTTATAACGTGTTTTAGCATAATAAGCGCTTGGCGTGCGATAAATGTAATTGAGTTATTGCAAGGGTGAAAATCACCTACTTACATTGGGTTATTTGGTTAAACACTGCGGTAATAAAACGAATTGAACGCGGAGAAACGGTAAAATGGCGTTAGTTGGTTATTTTTACCATCACCTAGAAGTTGTATTAATTAATTTTTAATATTGGAGACTTTTTTTTAATAATAATTTTTATAAATAATTATTCTATAAGATTGCATGAAAAATGATTATTATTTTTTCTTCATTTTGGCCACTGATACTCATAGTCATTTAAGCGGAGGTGAACTATGGCGGCTCTGACTGATACTGTCTAACAGGAAAACTGTAGCGTGCTGGTCGAGTGAGCACATTATCTTTTGTATTTTCCCCTTTTCCCAAGCATCTGCCTCTATGCCGTTCTCTTTTTTTGAGCTGTCGGTGAAGCACACTACACTGTTTTCGAGGAGCTCGTGTGATTCTTTCCTCCATACTTCCCTTTCTCGGATCATGATCGAGAATGGTTTCTGGATCATGATGGAAAAATAGATTCTTTCTGCCATTTTATCGCAACCCTTTCTCCCATTAGTGACATTACTTGTTTCAGAAGTATCGCATCCTTAAAGTCCAAACAGTTCGTTGATTCAGCTATTCAGCATAATGTCCTGCACGCATTTGCCCCAATTACCTTGCTTAGTGCGGTGAGTTCCAACAATGTTTCCGTAAGCTCTAACAGCCGCAGGTGCCGTCCGTAAGGATCCCGTGATTCCTCCCATAACCAATCTTTGTACATTGTCTATTGCCCCGGTATGAGTTTTCATTTCGCATTTGTGGTCCGATACCAGTGCTCCATGAGTGAGTCTTGGTTTGATGGGTGCACCATATAGCCATCTCACTTTATCCAATTCTAGACCCTAGGTATTGTCAAAGACCCACCTTCAGGCCCAGTGCTTATCGCTTTTCCATATTCTGGCCAACTATAAAAACATTTTCTGCGGTTTCTACACTATTTTGAATGTTATAACTGCACTCATAGTTATTTTAATAAGCTGACAGATAAATGCATAAATTAGAATTTTCAATAAATATTAAATTAAGTTCAATCGTTCAGTGTTCTTCTTCCCTTTTAAAACCTCCCTATCAATTTGTTGAAATGGTTATTGTATCCAGGATTTGCTACGTCAACAAATAAATAAAAAAAAATTAGCCAACTAAACAAAGATGTGCTGCAATTTATATGCGCTGTTTAGAATTTCATGACCAATCTCATACCGGCTTGAATGCGCTGAAATAAAAAACACATATATTAGAAATTTCAATAAATATTACGTAGAATATAGTTTGTAATATCTATGTGACTACTCATACTTTGATGTTAGAAGTTCGAATTACGTATTTTTAGGAAATGTCCGTATGGATGTGTGAGTGTATGTATACCGCGATATTTCTGAAACTACTCAGTCAATACCTATCAAATTTGACATGCATATCCATATTTGGATTCTAAATTCGGAAAAAAACATTAATTTTTTAAAAATTTTAATTACTTTTTTTAATGGCTATTTCTCGATTTTCGAAAAACATTATTTTCCTTTTTTTTCGATAATTCCATTGCTACAAACAATTCAGCCAAAATGCATTTGAAGGATAATAAAATTACCTATTTTTCCCCGTTTTGTCCTCGGAATTGACCGCTCCGTTTGGCAGGTAAAATGAAAAAGGTAATTATTTTTTAAAAATTTATATATCTGAAACTACACAGCATAACCTCACAAAAAATATGTTGATGGGTTACGTGTCAAACTATATTGCATTAAAATTTCAAGTGATTTGACTACTTATTTTTTTAGTAATAAATCGAAAACTGATAAAAATGAGTTTTTTTTAGTTTTGATTACGGGCGTAAGAAGGCCTTATTGCACTTGAAATTTTGGGAAAAGATAGATCTTTTGATTACCTCGGCTAAGTTCTTTTCGCAGCTTATGAAAACGATTAGTTTAAAAGGTATTAAAATACAAATTCTTTGTCTCTCACCCTGTATACCCTGTAGAAATGAATTATTATTTTTGTTAAACCTTATAACTCGCTAACGAAAACTCAAAATGTTTTGACAAAATTCATGGGTTTATGAGGTTATGAGGTCTATTTGTGATATAAATTGCAATTCATTCTATTAAGAAGATCCGGAGAAAAAGAAATACATTATTAAATTAGTATACTTGAACGATACATACGAACAAGGAACAATAGATTTGTTTGGAGCTACGTGCCAATGAACTGGCAGCGGTTTTCTCATCGTAATTTGAAAGCGGCGTTCTTCTTTGTGTTCATAATCTCTGTGATGAGAAAAATTTGAGTAATCACATAAATATTATCATTAATATTTCATTTATTGTTTATTAAAATTTATAAATACGTGTTTTTATTTCAGCTCATTCAAGAGTATATAAACTGCAGGATGTGTTCATCCAGGTGGCTAGGTACCTGTAATAAAGAAACAATAATCCCAATGGATGAGTATTGAACATTTTGTAGGTAATATTGTATACGCCGAACCCAATTTTTTTAATTTATCTATTGAGATAACAGCTCTTGGATACAATAACTGTTCCAACAATATGACGGTGGTCGTTGTGAAGGAAAAAGAGCCGTGCTTTGAAATTGTGATGACAAAAAGATCAGTCATCGCATGAGTAATTAAACTTCATTTATTATTTATTGAAATTTCTAATATATGTGTTTTTTTATTTCAGTTTATTATAAGTTATTTTCAATTTCAGCTGGCTGTTCGTAAAATTGCAGGTTAACGCATATATCAAATTGACTGAAAATTTATGTACATTTTCTATAGTATTAGTTTTAGCATAAACGGAGACAATTTGATTAAAACGATAGAAAAGTTTTTTAAAAATAAAAATGTGACAATATTATTAAAAAATAAATGAAATGTTTATAATATTGATACAAAAAATACTTAAATATTTTCAAATCAAATATTCTTTGTTTTTGCGGAATCTAGTACCATACAGAATTTGTAAACATAATTTTAAACGATTTCATCAATGGGTTCACCTGGAATCTTACAGACAGTGCTTAAAGTTATCGAATACTGTTTGTTTTGATATGGGAGTATATAATGGTCAATATAGGTAAACAATTTAAATTATTAGCTTTTTATATATATTTTTAGTTAAGAAAATTGTAATAAAATTATGTAATGTGCCATTCACCATTCAAACTCTGTGTACGATACGAGAGTAGAATTCGGTGCTTTATAAAAGTAAATAACAAAGAAGAAAGAAATCAATTTCAGTGTCTTATTTATTTGTATAAATAAATAAGTCATAATCAACCCAAACCTACCCTTACACACCGATACAGACACCAAAGAGTGGTAAGGGTAAGAATATTATAAGAGCAGTCCACCGTCCACCTATCATCATAAGCGCGAGCAAATTACTGTCCGCTCAGTATTAGTAACATAAATTATGCTCTCAGTAATAATAAGGCTCTTAAGCTTATGCTAGTTATATTATAATAAATAATTATTTGTACTACAACTCGCGCAGCTCGTCTTTATCTAAGTACGGTCTTTATAACTATATTAACAATTATTTTAGAAAAAAAAATTTTTAATTCAGGTTTTACAGGTGTTTAGTCCTTTTAAGTTCGGACAACCCTCATGAAAAAAAAAAACAAAAGGGAACTTATATGGGTGATTCTGCCGTAACGTGCATATTCTGCGTCAAGACACTGACGCAATAATGAGCTCCCAACAAAATTCTCTATAATTTTCGCTAATGTAGTTTGCAACGAAATACTAACGCTGAAAAATCTGGGCTGATTGTTTAATGTTTAATTATTCCAATACAAAATTTTCAAATCGCCATCTGCAGACGTTCAGGTGTCGATGGTTCTAAGAGTCATTTTTCAATGATTTTTGCAATAACATCATCTTACTGCTGCGATACATGAGATAATAAAGGTATATTATTTTATAAAAAATCAATGTAAGTTAGTGTTTTTTATTTTTGCAGCTCATCATAGTAGAATCATGGAAGATTGCTGCAGTTTGTACACTTTGCTAGAAAGAGCTTCTGAAAGAAGGTAAATGTATCATTGGATGCGTGTCATTGCTTCTTTAATCAAAGCAAGCAAGGGGAGGAAATATAAAAAGTAGTTCCGTATGAGAAATTGCATATCGTTGTCGAAGCTTCGATTATTGATGATCCACTGCAATATGATTTATCTGATTCTTATGTTCAATTTGTTTTTGATAACGCTGACCGCTATATAAATACAATTGACGGACGAAGTACCTTTCATTCTATGAGCGGCATTATTATGTCAGTCGACTCACAATCCCTGCACATATCGGAGGTGTTTACGTTCCGTCTGTGTAAGTGATCACGAGTCATTCCCAAGTGTATAGTGTAAAATCAGAAGTGATTAGTGTCGTTTTTTCTCTACGTGCTAGTGATTTCCAACGCTGGCAAGTGCACGGAGTGTAGTTGCAGCGTTGAAACTTTAAAATGTATTCCTCTTACTAAAGAGGTGCATCAACCAACAAACTCAACGAGATAAACCAACAACAAGAATCTCTACCAGATAGTCAACTCTAGCAACCCAACTATGCAGGTGTTATTAAATCAGATTGTTTCCCGAAAAAAGTTCAAGCTGTTATAATTGATTCAACAAATTTCAAAGCTCACCCCACCAACTAACATTAGATTTACCTCCAGAATTTCAAATAACAGAATTTGTATTTACTTAGCTTCTAAACATATCACTGACGATCTTATTAAAAAACAAATAACAATAAAAGATGCTACAGTAAAATTCAGGCCGTTGATGGTGCGTGCTAAAAGGTTAATTCTCTCAAATGTTTGTCCTGTTATACCGCACGATGTTCTAGAAAAATATTTGGCTGCTTACAAGGTTAAACTGTAATAAAAAATGACCTTTATCAAAGCGGGTTTCTCAGGACCGGGCGTTGCACACATTCTCAGCTTTAGGCAACAAATATATGTAAACCCAGTAGATATACAGAAATTACCAGATATCCTTAAAGCCGACTATGATAACAAAGAAGGTCACATTGCCGGGCAATGTGAAGCAAATAAAAACAGCCAACTACCGCTTACACAAGCTTCTACATCTAATAATCCTGATCAATTTGAAATATCAAACGAAGAAATAATCAAGACACAAAATCAATTGGAGCAAGCTGACTTCGGAGCTGCAGCCAAGCCTGCTGCGGTAGAGATGCCGGAGGACAGCGTGGATATACAACAGTTGACCCACTCTACCCCAAAGGGAATCACAGATACTACATTCAAGTGTCCGGTCTCTGATTCCTCATACTCGACTTCTCTTACAAACTGTAGTAATCTTTCAAGTTCAGAAACCAGCCTAGAGTCATTATCAGACCAGTTTTGATCCATCGATAACTCAGTCACGCCAGTTTTGACGAAAATAAAAAGTAAGCCCATAGAATATGTAGACAAGTCAGAAAATTCCAAAAGCCCAGCCAAGAAAAGTAAAATAGAAAAATCGAAACCTGACGAATCTTCCAATCTTGAAACTAAATTTCTCCCTCTTAAATTGATATTAGAAAATTTAATAAATAGTTATCCTCTCAACTATTTACAGCTTTTGAACTTCCTTGATAGATCAAAAGGTCACCAGATATCGATAGAATACCCTCAGAATTCTCACCAGAAATCATTAAAATATCATCAATGATGAGAGAACTGTATCCACATCTTCAAAACAGAGGCATAAAATCGACCTTTACAAAAATAAGAAAACAAATCGAACTCGCTTCTCTAAAACCAAACAAAAATGGAAAATACACCTTATGAAACAAATAAACGCCTTTTTACGCAAACTTTAATACGACTCTATCTATCTCTATCCCCGATATCATATGACTTCAAGAAACCAATTTCAAAAATGACTTTTACACTTCAATCTCAGTTAATGATAGTTTTTTTTAAATTAGTACATCCTCTACGAAAGCTAGTGGAGGAGTCGTTACATTCGTAAAAAATAGTATTCGCTATAGCAAATTATCCCTTAAAACTGAGTTAGAAGCTATCGCTGTAGAATGTTTCTACCTAATAGAATAATTTTAGGTGACTTAAACCCCCCTTAAATATCCTCTGGGGGTGCGTCAATACCGACTACAAAGGAAACATTGTAGAAAAATTTCTGTACGATCCAGAAATTTGTCTACTCAACACTAATCAACCTACGAGATTCGACCAAGTAAGCGGAAATTCTAGTGCAATCGATTTGTCCATTGCCACATCCTCGGAAACGGAAAATTTAGATTAGGAAGTGCTCGATGATTTATATGACAGCGACCATTATCCGATAAGTTTGACAATGTCTCCCAATATAATCGATTCAAATCTAACTCTGCAAAAAATCTACAATTATAAGTTAGCAAACTGGCCACTGTTTCAGTCAGTTATTACAAATAAACTTTCGAAACTCCAAGAAAACTCACATAATTACGATTTTGAAATTAATGAAAAAATAGAAAATTTTAAGGCGATTATTCTCTCAGTGGCCAACGAAGCTATACCGGTAACAAAAACAAGCTCAACAAAAAACAAGTACCATAGTGCATTCCAGACTGTAAAAAAGCGATCCAAAAATTCAAACACGCCTACAAACGCTTAAAAAAACATAAAACATCAGAAAATAGAATTGAAAATAACAAGAATAAGGCGATAGCCAAAAAAAAACCGCCCAAACTATCTTTTGACTAAAATTTGTTGCAGAATTAAATGTCAACACTCCGTTATCAGTAATCTGGAAAAAAATGCAACGCATACAAGGTAAATTTAAATCTATCAAAATTTGCATGATCAAAGATAATAACCAGATGATCTTTAAATCACAAGAAATCGCTGACAAGCTCGCCCAAACGGTCGCTGAAAACTCGAATAACTAAAATTACGATCAAGACTTTCTACAGTATAAAAACAATTATTTAACTAAACACAATCATGAACGTTGCGAAGATTTAGACAATTGTATTTTTAATAAAACGATAAAATTAGTTGAAATCTTAGATACATTAGCATCATGCAATAACTCAAGCCCTGGACCTGATCAGATTCCTAATATTATGTTAAAAAATATTCCACAATAAGCAATAGTACTTCTTCATAAAATCTTCAATAAAATTTGGTCTGACCGAGTCTTTCCTGATTAGTTTCGTAATTCTGATTATATATACTATAGTTATTACTATAAGTGTAGTTAATGGACTTTGGGTTAATTGGTCTATGCATACTTTTATCAGTCTTGTTTTTTTGTTCCTACATTTTTTCTTTTCAGCTATTATGGTATTTGCGGATAGTTTCATATACTGCTAAATTTGTATTAGTGAAAACGTTGGTTAGATAGCACTTACATAAAAACTTTGTACGTTGTTCTATAAAGTGAATTTTTGATTCGGCAATTATAACATTTTTTGGAGTAGATATACGGTATCTGAGAGCTGATCTTAACGCTGCAGTTTGTATTGTTTCTAAGGTTTCAATATATTTTTGTTTTGCTTGGGAAAATAGATGTAGCTGCCGTAATCAATTATAGACCGAACAAAGGTTTTATAAAGAGTAAGAAGGGTGTCTGGGTGTGATCCCCAAGCTGTTCCGCACAGAAACTTTATCATATTCGCTACTCTTGTACATTTCTTTTTTATGTATTTGATATATTGAGAGAATGATAGCTTATAATCGAATATTATACCCAAAAATTTTGCAGTTTCGCTCGACTTGACTATACAGCCATCTATACTTGACTCTACTTCTCCTGGTTTAATGTTTTTATCATTAAAATGTAAGAGGACCGTTTTGTGAGGAGCTAATTCTAGACCAAGTTCAAGCAGGTTTGGTTTGATCATTATAATAGCTTTAGTAATGGAATTTTTGCATTTGTTAAGAGACGATAAGTTTGAGTAGGTGACTATATCGTCGGTAAATTGAGAGACGAATATACTTTTTGGAAGATTTTTAAGTATATCTTTTACGTAAATCAAATACAGCAAGGGGCTTAGGATGCCTCCTTGTGGGATACCTTTGCCAGTTATCCTATAGTCGGTATCTAGGTTATTCGGAGTGAATTTCTCTATTAGATATTAAAAATTTGACAAATTTTATTAGACTTTCTGAATAATGGAGGCTAGTTTATCTAAAAAAATGTCACATATGACGTTGTCGAACACACCAGAAACATCAAGAAAAGGAGTCAGGACCTTGAGAGCTGGGTAGGGAACTAGGTCGTCGTCATTTTCTTTATCTTGTTTGAGATGGCGTTCAATCGAGTCTTGAGTTGGAGATCTGTTTTGACTTTGAGCAGGTGCGTCTGTTTGAAGGAGGTCAGTCTCTTTGCAGAACTTAGCCATATGGCCTTCTTGTTTACATACAAAGCATGTCAGCTTCTCGGCTGATAAGTATATCCAGTATTTGGTATTATCGAAATTAATTTCTATTATTCGAATGAACTCTAATTACTGTTAATTGCGATACTGGGTTTATGTTCAATTTTTTTAACTCGTCTTCGATGGTAGCGTTGGGAATATACGTTTGAACATTTGAGATGATAATTCTTTGTGCCTTTGATATAAGAGGTCGAATGCTAAGAGAGTTAGTGCCAATAACTACTTTTGTTTGTTTTTCAGGCAGATTCTTCAATGAGAGATGCGTGAGATTGAAACGATGTTATTTCAGTCAGTAACTTTAACCAGAGCGTACGCGTATTCGCGTACCGGTACTCCTTCGATTGAATCTAGAATAATTGCTTGATTTCTAGTTGGATATTGACTTGGTTGGACTATTCTGGAGAATGATGGTTTACTTGTTGTGGAAATCGTTTCAAGAGCCATTGTTGGGTTTAGGAGCATCTATTCCTGTATTCAGAGATGAGATGTAAAGGTGGAAAAGATTGCAGACAATTCCCTTTCAGGGAATCTTGATTAAACTAGCACTTTATTTTAAGTTTTCACCATACTCGTTAGTATATATTTCACACAATCACTAAAACGAAGACTTGTCACTACGACGGTTCAAATCGAACTCTCCAGTACAATGCTGCTCATTTGCTGATGATTTAACTATCTAATGCTCAGGAAAAAATGTACAATCTACTCAAAAAATTCTTCAGAACTCTTTGAACAAACTGCAACAATGGACTCAAACATCAAGATTCATATTCTCAAGTACAAACACTAAATTTTATCATATTTACAAAAAGTTATATAAAATATGACATGACTAACATCGAACTTTTAATTATGACAGATTAAAAATTCTTGGATGTACCTTTGATCCTAAATTAAGATGGAATTTCCATCTATAAGACCTAGCTGCCAATGGTTGGGGAGCCGACAAACAAGTATTATTAAACACCTCTAAAGCTATAATCGTCTTCCAACTTGACTATGGAAGTCTATTATAAGACTCCTCAAGGGCATTGCAAATATTAGAACCGATTTATAACGTCGGGTTGAAAATCGCCATAGGTGCATTCCACATTAGTCCTACTCTCAGCATACTTGCAGAAGCTAACCTTCCGCCATTAAGTTATAGAAGAAAAATATTAATGTGTAAATACGCCTGACAACTCTCTACAAACGCAAATAATCCAGCATGCGAAAAAATCTTCATTGACATGAACATCTGCGAATGTTTAAATAAACGTTACCCGTTTCCGTTTGTCAGAAAAATAGAAAATCTCTTTACTGAATTAAATATAGATCTTCCAGAATCTCTCTTAAGAGTCCAACCATTAAATCCAGTAGAGACTTTAGATATCATGACATCAGTAAAACCAGAATACGGCGCGATCCACGACCATTCAGATACTGTTTTATATACTCTGAAGGCTTAAAAAATAATTCAGGCACCAGAGTAGGTATAATTACTCCAGATGTTGAAATTAAAATTCCACTGCATAACTTGTATACAGAGACAGAAGCAAAATGCATTTCCATAATAACTGCTCTTGAAATAGTAGACTCACGTAAATATACGAAAGCCACAATTTGTATTAACTCTGGCTTCATTTTATAACAGTTGACTAAACCTTATGCAAAAAATCAGCTAATCCAAACTATCCAGAAAAAAATTTTTCAAATCATCAAGAAAAAATATAATATTGTAATAACCAAAATTAGCTTAAATTCTCACAATCGAATAAGATCTGCTGCGCTCGCTCAATAATCCACAGAAAATCAATCTTCTCCAGTAATCTGCCCACATCTAATACACCATGCTCAAACTACTCGTATTCTAACTAAAACAATAATGCTACTCTGGCAAAGCAAATGGCGTGACTTAAATTCGACATTTTAAAGCACAATTAGAGAGGATATTTTTCACAAAGTTTAAGACCATAGACTAATACGCAAAGTCCAAAAAATAATGACGAGACTGAGGATAGGATACACGCTCATGACACATCAACACATTTTCGAAAAAAAGGCTCCTGCTGAATGTGACACCTGCAAAGTGTGATTGAACATTTCGGACATTATATCAAAATGTCCCTCTTTCATAGAAGAAAGAAGAAAAAACAATCTTCCTCAAAATATAAAGATATTGCTCACCGACTCTCTAGTGTTTAAGAATATGATAAATGTTTTAAAAGACATTAAACTGAATGATGCAATCTAGACAAATTATACAATGTATATTTTTTTTATATTTCGTTTGTTTCTTATTACCACTGTGCTGAATGTTATACCAAACTATTGTTGAAATCATGTAATAATTTTTTATAGTCGCTAATGGCCTAGTTGTCAATGCAACTTTAAATAAAGCAAAATAAAAAAAAATTATGTGTGTATCTCCTTCTTTATTATTACAGTCTACAAAAACTATCACTCGACTACATGAATTTCTAGCACTGATTCTACTGGAAAATTCGGTTTTATTCCTTTGCAGCATTTTGAGAAAGGCAATTCAGCAGGTTGTAAAAATATTCTAATAAAAAATGTATATTGTAACGGGGCGTTTTTATGCCGTTGCGACGGCTCCAACGCTGCGCCGGAGGCTCGACTCCGGCGAGAAGATTCTCTTCTTCCCGTTCAACGGAGAGATACTCTCCTTGATGCGACGGCGATTGCCTGCGCCGTCGCTTGTGCAGCCTACCGCTGCTGTGCCGCTGTGACACGCTGCTCGGCTAGTCAGTGATTCTGTAAATCGCGAAGCACGCGATTTACCCGCGGAGGCTGTCGGGGTACTCGGGAATATAAGGACGTTAGGAGCGAATGAAAAGTAAACACTTAGATACAAGAGAATGCCTGTTTATTCAAGTTCGAATTACACGAGCTAACAACCGTGATATCTGTTGCATACGCGCGACGCGAGAAGGCAGATACGCACGCTGAAAATAACTCGCTCGCGGCGAGTTCGATCGCAATAATAATTGACGCGTGACAAAGGATAATCGTACTTACAATTTCGCTAAGCGCCGCTCCTGCGTGGTGCGGCGCGCGCAAAAATGGCGGGAGCGTCCTCCCTCAGTTACGCTGCGTGAACGGCGAGTCGGTGGCGTACCGACGGGTTTGTCGATGCTCGCTGGATCACTCCACTCGCACGCTCGCCTTCACTCGCTACTCCACAGGTACACACGCGTACAGCGGAGGCACAGTAGATCGCGTTCGCGCAGTATCACAAGGTCGATAAAATCCGAGCACGTGTTGCTGCTCTCGAGGCCGGAAGCTATCTGTCAATCGCGCACGCGTCGCGTCGCGAGCGCCACGCACGGCGTCTGCGCGCTGAACCGCGGCGACTCTGCGCATGACCTTGCGCGCGCGATTCAAATCGCTGGATCGCTTACAACCCCCCCCTAGAATCGGCTAATCGTCCCGATGTCGATTCTACTCATGGTGTCGCCGCGTATCGTTCGTGGGGATGGGTGTGGGCTTCGGGTCTGTTATCGAATACGCGTGGGTATTTTTCTTTACCTTTTTATTACCAAAATAAACTATTTCCTAAGGGTAACAAAAGAAAACGGCTACTTCCTGTAGCGCCAGTGTTCCTGCGCGCGGGGGCACTTGTTTGACCTGGAGACCCCCGGCAGTCCGCAGAGGAAACAGCTCCTCTGCGACTCTCCGTGCGGGCTGTGAGGGTTCTCCTGTCCCTTCTTGATCGCCCCTGTGGTGGTGCGCGGGCGTGACGCGCTTCTCGCGCGTGGTGGCCTAGCTGTCTCGCCAGGGATTGCGCCGCGCATCCGTGCGCGCGCCTTGGCGCGTTCGAGCGCTTCCTGTGCCCGACGTACTTCCAGGAGGGCCTCCTCCCTCTTCCTTTCTTCTTCGGCGGCCTTTTGTTCGGCGCACTGCCGCCGGGTCCTCTCGTCCTGGCGTGCGCGCTCTGCCGCGCGGAGTGCTGCACGCTCCTCCGAAAGCAGTCTCTCCCATTCTCCCGCGCGCCGGCGGTATTCCTCGCCGTGCGCCTTGATCCCGGCGCTGTAGCGTTTACACGCCTCGCGCACGGCGCTTGTCGCGTGGAGCGATATCTCGATCGCGTCCATGATGAAGGCGCGATCTCGCTTCCACGCGGTGTCAGCGTTCTCTTCAGGCGTCTGGGTTTCAGCTTTCGACGCGGTGCCCGACGTATCCGACCAGGAAACTGTGTGTGCCGCCTTGGCACTCTTCTCGGCGTTTTCCTGGGCGTGTTGTGGGTTGTCCCCTGTCACCTCTTCTTGCGGCGCCTGCACCGTTGCAGGCGGCGCGTGGGGGCGTCTTAGCGCGATGGTACTTCGCGCCTCGCCTCGACCGGTTTCGGGTGTTGGGGTTGTCCGGGGGACCAGGGCCTCCGCACCCTCGGCGCTCGGCGGCGCCAGATCTTCGGGCTCGTCCGCCCACGGGTCTTCTCCCTCGATGACCTCGCGGATCAGCGCCGAGGAGGTTCCCTCCTCTTGGCGCAGCCGCGCGATACACGCGAGGATCATTGCCTCGAATGTCTGCGGATCCATCTGTAGGGGAGACACAAGAATAGGCATTACTCCGCGTTCGCTTTTTTCGTTCCGCGCGTTCGCAACGGGGATGTCGAAGTCGGCGCGGGGTTCGTTTTCGGCCTATTCTTCGAGCCTTTCGGGCGACCGCGTTTTCTTTTTTCAGGGCACGCCTGAGCGGGCGTCGGTGCATTGCTCGCTGCCCTTGTACGCCTAACCGTGTACACCGCTTTTCGTGGGCGTCCTCGCTTCTTCGCGGGTTTGGGGTCGGGAGGGATTACGCGGCTCGCGTTACGCTTGTCTACGCCGGCGTCTATCGTCGACGCATGCTGTCCGCTGACAGTGTTTCGCTCGCGTGGAGTAGTGTCGCGTACTACTCCGCCGTCGCTCGCATCCCTCGGTGGTTGAGCGCTGTCGTCTTCTTCTTCGCCTTCTTCGCCTTCCTGACGCGACGTGTGGAAGGGCTTCAGTTGCGTGGCGGAGACCAGGTCTACTTCTTGCCCCAGTTCGTCGACTAAGCGGTAGGTGTTGGTCCCTCGCTCCTCTATAATCTTATATGGGCCAACATAAGGCGGCGCTAGCTTTGCAGATCGTTGCTCAGCGCCGGAGGACAACACGTGGTTCCTCTTCATCACGAGGTCTCCTACCTTATACGACGCAGGCCTATGGCGCTTGTCGTAGCGCAGCGCTTGGGCCTTCTGCGCCTCCCTACTGCTCTCGTATGCTCCGTCACGCAGGCGTTGCAGGTCGGTCATTCGATCCTGCCAGTCGCTCAGCGCCTGCTCTTGTAGCGCCTCCTCGGCGGCGAGCTCTTGCTCGCGTCGCGCTGCGAGGGGCGGCCTTGGCTGATTCCCATACATCAGCAAGGCTGGGCTTCGACCCGTGGACGCGTGTGGCACGGTGTTGTATCCAAACACGATCTCATTCAGCTTATCATCCCATTCAGTGTGCTTCTCCTCGATAAGCGAACGGATCATCACCGTGAGCGTACGGTTCACCCTCTCGACGGGGTTGGCCTGAGGATGATACGGCGGCGTGACCTCGTGCCGTACACCGCGCCTCGCGAGGTATTCGTCAACGGCCTGATTCTTGAATTCAGTCCCGTTGTCGGAGAGGAATACCTCTGGCGCGCCATAGCGCAAGAATATGCGCTCCTGCAGGTACTTGAGGATCGTCTTGGCGTTCGCTTTCTTGATAGCGACACACTCTATCCACCGAGTGAAGAGATCCTCGAATACTAGGATGTATTCATTGCCGTGGCCGCTCTTGGGCTTCGGGCCCATTATGTCAGCGGCGACGACTTGCCACGGGCGCGTGATGATGCGCCGCCCCATCAGTCCAGTCGGAGGGCGTTGTTCGACTTTGCATTGCTGACAGACGAAGCATTGTCGAACGTACCTCTCAACGTCGGCGTACATTCCGGGCCAATAATATAGCGCAGCGACGCGGGCGTAGGTCTTTTCACGCCCTAAATGACCGGCTGTGGAGGCGTCGTGACACTCCTGCAGTATTCCCTCTTTCTTCTCGCGAGGAACTACCAGCTTCCAGGCGTCGTCATGTTGCATCGCCGGCGGCAGTTCCTCGTCTGGGCGATAATAGTACAGATTACCCCCAACGTACTTAAACGAGGGATGGTTGGTGGGGTTTTTCTGTACTTCTCGGACCTTCTTCATGTACCACTCGTCGTTAGTGTCCTCTGTCCACCCCAGGGCACTGACTGGCGCTTCCTCGTCCTCGTACATGCGAGAAAGCGCATCGGGAACGGCGTTTAGCGCGCCTTTCCGGTGCTCGACGGTGTACTGGTGGCCTTGCATTTCTAACGCCCATCTTGCTAGGCGACCGGTCGGATTATGCAAGTTGCAAAGCCACCGCAGGCTACTGTGGTCCGTGACTACTTTAAATTCGTAGCCTTCGATGTACGGACGGAACTTCCGTATCGCCCAGATAACAGCTAAGCACTCGCGTTCGGTGACACTATAATTCCGCTCAGCCTGCGTCATCGTGCGGCTGGCGAACTCGAGCACGCGTTCCTCGCCGTTCACTATTTGATAAAGAACGGCGCCGAGCCCTGTGTCACTGGCGTCAGTCTGTAGCACGAACTGCGCCTCGCGATCTGGGCGATGGAGGACAGGCGCTGACGCCATAAGCGCTTTGACCTGTTCAAAGGCCTATTTCGCGATCGTGGCGAATTCTTGGAGGAATTTGCGATACCACGATGCCATGCCCAGAAATCGTCGTAGCTGTTTTAAATTCTTCGGCGCTGGATACGCCATAATAGGCGCTATCTTCGCCGGGTCTGGCCTAAATCCGTCGTGATTAACCAGGACGCCGAGATATTTAACTTCTTCGCTGCAGAAGACGCTTTTCTCCCGGTTAATCGTCAACCCTGCCTCGTTGATGCGCGCCAGCACGCGGCCCAAGTACTCGACGTGCTCCTCAAACGTCTCCGTTGCGACGATAACGTCGTCTAGGTAGGAGTAGGCATAGGGTTGCAGTTCAGGGCCGATGACTTCATCAATCATGCGCTGGAACGTAGCGCCTGCGTATGCCAACCCAAATGGCATACGCTTGAACTGAAACAGTCCAAGTCCCGGCACCGTGAACGCTGTCAGCGGTCTGGCTTCAGGCTTCAGCGGGATTTGGTGATACGCGCTGCTGAGATCTAGCGTAGAGATATACTTCGCCTTCCGGAGTTTGCGAAGGATATCGTCCATGTTGGGCAGTGGATACGCGTCTGATCTCGACAGCGCGTTGACTCGTCGGAAGTCGACGCAAAAGCGGTATTGGCCGTTCGCTTTGCGCACCATCACCACTGGGCTTGACCAGCCACTGTGTGAGTACTCGATCACACCGGCCTCGAGTAACTCACGCACCTGTCGGTGCATCTCCTCTTCTATCTTCTGGGAAACCGGAAAATACTTCTGTTTGACCGGCCTCGCGGATCCTACATCGATCCCGTGCTCGATCAAGTGGGTGCAGCCGATCTTCTTGTTGGATTTCGGTATCATCTGATCGAGGAGTTGCCGAATGCGCGCGTGTTCTGCCTCGCCGACACGCGCTAATCCAACTGCGGCTATATCTAAGACTCCTGAAGCGCTGATCGATGCGACTTGCAAAGGCACTATCTTGCGCTCCTTCTTGAGATATAGCAAATTTTCGTTTGGGTCGTGGATTGCGTTGAACAACCGACCGAAATTTGTGCCCACTAGGCACTCGTTCAACGCGTCGGGCATAATAGCCACGGTGACTTCGCGTCGCACTCCTGCGACGTCGACCGGGAGATCCACGTACCCGACGATCGGCGACGTCTGGCCGTTGGCGCACTGGGCCTTTCGCCCGTTGCACGGCCGCATCGAGCGACCACAAGCGCTGGCAATCTGTAGCCCCAGTGAACCCATCACTGTCAGGGCCGCGCCCGGGTCGTAGAGTGCTCGCACTCTAAATCCCCCGATGCCTAATTGCACCCACCACCGCGACTCGTCGTCGTTAGGTGGTGTCTCTGGAGGTTTTGGGGGCGTCTCTAAAATGGCGATCATCTGATCGAAGTCATTGGGTGAGGTCGCGCGCGGTATAGGGTCTTCGCGCGCCGCTTCTAGAGGGGTAGCGACCTCACCTACGCCCCGGTCCTCCCGTTTCCCTGGCCATTAGGGCAATTAGCAGCGAAATGCCCTAACTGCTGGCAATTAAAGCATTGCGCCTCCGGATACCCGACCGGAGGGTTGCTTGGTCTCGGCTGTTGCTGCTGCTGCGGCGGCTGATACTGCTGCCGCTGCTGTCGTGGGTATCGCTGCTGTTGTGGCGGACGCTGTGATTGCTGTTGCAGCTGCTGTTGCTGCTGTGGCGGCTGATTACCTCCACTCTGTTGGGGGTAGCCGCGATTCTGGCCGCCGCCGCGTCCGCCGCGCCGTCCCCGGAAGGCCTGACCGCCTCCTCGGTTCGACGCTTGACCTTGCTGGCCGTCCCCTTGGCGTCCTCCTCCATTCTGTGCGGGGTTGCTTTTCTTCCCCGCGCCGAAGTCTTTTGTGACGTAGGCCAGTTTGCTGTCTATCAGCTTCCCTATCGCAGCCAGAGATAGGGGTTCTTCGGCTGGCGCCGTCTCTACTGCGGCGATCTTCGCTGCTGGCGCCGAACTCTTCCCCTTATACGCCAGTTCGGGGAGCATGGAGGATGCGGGCGCTGGGGGTGCCCGATACGAGGCTTCGCACTCGATGGCGGCCTCGATACCTGCGGCGGCATCAAGGAGTTCCTCGACCGTTTTAAACTCCGGCCGCTTCAGGACTCGCTTGATTGATGGGAGCATGTTATGATATAACATGTCCAACTGCTGGCTTATGTCGAGCCTAGGAGTCATACGCCGCAGGATTCCCTGCAGGCTGTTAATGTACTCCCGCACTGGCTCGTCTGGGCCTTGTGTACGGGCGTGGGCCTCCGCCTGGAGCCGCTGCTGGTAACCCTGCGTCTTGCCGTACCAGCGTTTCAAGCACTCCTTGAAATCGGTCCAGCTGTTCCAGTCGCCTTGGTCTGTAAGGCGATTCTGCAGCCATTCATAGGCGTTTCCCTCGAGCACTTCTTGCAGCGCGGCTAACATCTCTTCATCGGTGAGATTATCGAGTCTGCGCCTGCCTTCCATCCTCTGGATGAAGTGCTCGACACTCACGGAGCCATCGCCCTTGAACTTGATGCCCCATTTGTTGACCGTACTCCCGACGGACCGATTGGCCCGACGGTTCATCGAACCATCGCTGGCGCTCACGCCACTGGGCTCGAGGTTGCGAGGGCCGCTACCCCCCCCAGCGCCAGCGTATGGTGGAAACGATTGCGCCGTGTGATTGGGCATCACTTGCTCACTGCGGCGTGCGTTCGAGGCGACATCCTCTGCGAAGCTACTGTGCGTCAGCTGCTGGATGTCGATGTGGTCCTGGAAATTTACTTGCGTCTCTCGTCGCGGATTGACGCTTCTCCCCAGGTCCATTCTGGTGCTCGACGCCATCGTTCCTGGCCATTGGTGAAGGAGCATTTCGATCTTCTGCGTGAGCGCTCTGATCGCTTCCGAGTTCTCCTTCGCCTGCGCTCTCAGCTCCGCGACGTACGTCGGCTGAGGCGCTTGCATTGCCGTGTTCGCTTGGCATTGTGGCGTGGTAATCCATCCTTGCGCCATCGTGCCTGGATTCGCAAGTGGTGCGTTGAATCCCTGGGACTCGGCTCTCCCCGTCAGTCCGCTCCACGGCGTCTGTATTGGCGCTGAATGCGACGCCGTCGCTTGCGCGCCGAATACAGTGTTTGCCTGTCCTGCAAACTGCGCCTGTGCAGGCGGTGGCTCATACCGTATCGTCGGTATGCCCTGCTGTCTGAATGTGGAGGAGGCTGGGGCGCGAAAGTGGCTTCTCTGCCCTGTCGCGTTTTGCGGCGCTCTCATATGTGCCGTGCTAGGCGTTGCGCCTTCTTGCTGTATGCCGAGCGTGTTTCCGAATTGCCACGTCGGCTGCATTGCCGGCGTTGTCGATACCGTCGTGGTTGTCGTGGTCGTCGTCGAAGTTACTGGCAATATAACGGCTTCGCCGTTGTCGGTGAGTGGCATTTGCACCTCTAACTGTGCCTCTGCCTGCGCTTCTACCTGCGCCTCTACCTGCGCCTCTCCTTCGTATTCGACGGCCGAGGCGTCGGGTTGCTGTCGCATGTCCATTGTGGCCTGGAGCAGCAACTTCAATGGATGCGGTGCTGACGTGTCGTAGTCAGGATCCGCCAGCGTTCTTGACGACACGTTTTCTGCCGTCATGTCGAGGTAGGACGTCCTGCGTCCTTCTCGCTTTATTCTCACTACCCTCGGATCTTCTCCGACGCTCTGCTCGAAATCTGCTTCGGAGTATTCTCCGAAGAGCCATTTCTGCAACCGGTAGACCTTCTCTAAGCGTCTACCGTCTTTGCGCAGCTCGAGGTGTTCTAGGGCCTCCTGGAGTTCTTCTCCGTCGATCCCTACACACCAATCCTCGACGGCTTTCTCCAATTCGGGATTCATCGCGGTCTATATGTATGTATGCCTCGCGAGTGGTCTCAATACAATTCGAGTGCGGGCAGCAGCAGTATCTTTTCACACGCCGAGATAGCTGAAGTTCGCATATCCGTGCTTCAACGTAAGCCTGCGGATGCGCGGACTTTTCGCACTCACTCTCCACTCCTATCGGCGGATCGGCTTGCGGTGCGTCTTTAGACGTGAAAGGGTGGGTCGCGCCGGTGCGAGCGTCTTTTCCGGCGATTGCTGTAGCGAAAATCCCCGTGTACCGAAAATCGCGGTTCGCGTTCTCTCACACACTCGCGCTCACACACGTCGCACCTCTTCTTCTTCTGGAGATCCTGCTCTCGGTCTCGAGACCGTATGTGCACGCGCTGCGTGCTGCTGCCCTCGCTGCGCTGTACTTAATCTCTACGCGCGCGTTGACAGCTGTGCGAAAGCTTAAGTTCACTATCCTCGTCAGACGCCTACAAAGTCCCAACGTGGACGTGACGAGGGTAAGTTTCTCCCGGTCAACTCGACACAGAAAAAAAAAAAATAATTTTCTTGTCTCGGAGAGCGTGTCTACTATTGCTGTCAGCTCGCAATGCAGCCGCTCCGAGACAATCCGAATCGACTTCGGATAGCACGATCCGCGCCGCTACTCTCCGGCAGGGGTACGCGGCGCTAACCGCACTATCGACTTTCGCACTGCTTGATCGAATGTATAATATTTTTCTTCAGTGTAAACAGTGAGACCGCTGTTTACACTGGTCGCCGCTGCCTTCTCGCTCCTTCGAGCTTTCGCTGCTCGCGCTGCTACGTCCTAAACCGTTGCGATACGCGGTGTTTATTTTGACGGCGCGCTTTAAACCGACTCTTGTATACTCAGGACGTCGGTTCGTGTCCTTTTGATTGCGCCTCTTGCGGCGATTTTAAATTTCTTCTATAAAAATTTTTAGACGCAATCCTCCCGAAATTACACCACGATATTGGGCGCCAGTTGTAACGGGGCGTTTTTATGCCGTTGCGACGGCTCCAACGCTGCGCCGGAGGCTCGACTCCGGCGAGAAGATTCTCTTCTTCCCGTTCAACGGAGAGATACTCTCCTTGATGCGACGGCGATTGCCTGCGCCGTCGCTTGTGCAGCCTACCGCTGCTGTGCCGCTGTGACACGCTGCTCGGCTAGTCAGTGATTCTGTAAATCGCGAAGCACGCGATTTACCCGCGGAGGCTGTCGGGGTACTCGGGAATATAAGGACGTTAGGAGCGAATGAAAAGTAAACACTTAGATACAAGAGAATGCCTGTTTATTCAAGTTCGAATTACACGAGCTAACAACCGTGATATCTGTTGCATACGCGCGACGCGAGAAGGCAGATACGCACGCTGAAAATAACTCGCTCGCGGCGAGTTCGATCGCAATAATAATTGACGCGTGACAAAGGATAATCGTACTTACAATTTCGCTAAGCGCCGCTCCTGCGTGGTGCGGCGCGCGCAAAAATGGCGGGAGCGTCCTCCCTCAGTTACGCTGCGTGAACGGCGAGTCGGTGGCGTACCGACGGGTTTGTCGATGCTCGCTGGATCACTCCACTCGCACGCTCGCCTTCACTCGCTACTCCACAGGTACACACGCGTACAGCGGAGGCACAGTAGATCGCGTTCGCGCAGTATCACAAGGTCGATAAAATCCGAGCACGTGTTGCTGCTCTCGAGGCCGGAAGCTATCTGTCAATCGCGCACGCGTCGCGTCGCGAGCGCCACGCACGGCGTCTGCGCGCTGAACCGCGGCGACTCTGCGCATGACCTTGCGCGCGCGATTCAAATCGCTGGATCGCTTACAATATTTAGATAGTCAAATAAAATAGAAATTACTTCAATAGACTTTTTATTGTTTTACGGAAAATACAAAAATTGAAAGAACTGAAATTAAAGAACTTATTGCTAAGGAAAAGAGTATACGTTAACAAAAATTATTCCATCACCATTTGCAAATGCTCCTCCAAGCCAATATGATACCATTTTGACTGTATTACTCGAAGCTTATATGAGGTGCATAGCAAATAATCACATAGATTTGTTACTTTTGATCAACCAATTTACGATAAAGCTTAGGAAATCGTATCTTATTCAAGAGGTGCAAAACATCAAAGAACTTTAGATTCTGTAGTTGTAAGACTAGGGGTTTTCATACACTATTGTCATATTCTGGTTCGATAGAGTTCATTATGGACAGTAATAGGTTAATCGTAGCTTTTAGTGAAATATATGCGGAAATATCAGCTGAATAAGCTCTCACCGGACATGCGTTTTCAAGAGCAGTTTAAGGTCATCTTTTAGTCCGACAACCGTTAGCACATATACGAGTATAGCGCAACAATAACGATTTTATCTAGTTTAGATTTTAATAAAGCTGAAATAAATAGTTTAAATAATATACAAATTATAAGTAAAGTAGATAAGGACGACTTCCATATCACTATTAAAAATGTTGATTTTCAAAAGATAAAAAATAAATTCATTTTAAAATAGAATTATTCAAGAAATAATGGCCCCATTATACAAATTTGGGTACAGTATTTTACGATGCTGAAAATTATGAAACAGTTTATAGAAGCAGAAAGAAACGGTGAGCGGCATCTTGACCTAAACAGCATGCAGAAAATGTTATCTTATTTTCTCGCAAGTAGCCATTTTTATTATACGCTAAATCTAGTCACTTATATGTACTAGAAATGTACGCATTAGAATCTTAAATCAATGTTATTAAGTATGAAAAATTTACAAATTTAGATTATTTTACAATAAGAGGTACATATAAATATCGTACGGGAATTCAACCATTGAGTAAAAGTTAATGCGATCCATTAAAACAAGTGGTTGATTAACACACGGACGCGGTATGACACAAAGTGTACTTTCTAAATGGGCTCTGTCAATAATAGTTTTAGTTACAGTTTCTAATGCGATAGAACAATATTGCAACGTTTCATACGTAACTTCCAAACAACATATAATTACAAGAATTCCTAGAATTTCTTGAGACGCTGCAGATGTACAGAAGCTAATTTCTATCTTTGACATACATTATCTATTTCCCATGGCAGATAAAACTTAATCTATTAGCAGTTGTGAAATTGGCGATAAAATCAATTGTCACAGGGCATTATCAATAGATTTAGATGCAATCAATTAAATAATTGGCGAAATTTTTGGCCCAGTAAAACTACAGCGAAAATAAGTAACAACGTAGAAATTGTCGAGCTTACTTTGATATGTACAAAGACTGTCATGAAACATAGAGTTAAAAACGACATGAAGAAATTCTTGACGTATAAACTGGCACCTTATTCGCACTCATTATTTGATAAAGGACTAAAAAATAATTTTTTTATGAAGACTTCAATACTATTTCTGTACTATAATGTGAAAATATATTTTATGTGATCAATGGCGGATTTCTTCTTTACCGTATAGTATGGTATGTTAATGAGACTATAAGTACAATTTTACATCTATACATCGCATGCGTTTTGAAGTATTATACAAATAACGAATGCATTGTTTTCGATGATTATTCAAAAATAGGTACCAAATCTGCTGAGCGCTTACGTTGTCAAAAAAGAAATTTATGGACGGATCTGAATTTTTATTTAAACACAAAAATAACTTTTTCACAAGAAAAAGTTTTATCTAGCGATAAAAATAAGGGAAATTTAATAAAGTTATTATGTGTAGAATTTAATAAAGTAGGATGTATGATAAACGTCGCAGCGAAGGATGCGTATTTCCTTATTATTAAAACAGGTATTGATTATAAAACTGATAATAAAAACGTTGTATTATTGGCGAGGACGTTGATATTTTAGTTTCATTGACACAATTAACTCCGTTGTTACGTCTGAGGGTCGACGATTGCTGCGAAATATCGGGGCGATGAAATAAATACAATAGATTTTCAGTGAAGGCGTTTGTTTATTAATCGTAGTTCACAATGTATAAGTTGTACTAAAGAAAGAAACGAGTGTTTAGGTGACTCAGAGAATACGTGGCTCTACTTACAACATAGACTCCGACTCGGGTCTATGTCGTCTCTGAGTCAAACTTTGGTTGAGCCGCGTGGTAGTTATGTTGTCAAATAAGAGCCTCCGGGGTAAGAGAGCGAACGCCTCCGCGTATCTTCTTTTATAGTCTCCTAGGCGGTGCGATTTCTTCCCCGTGCGATCGCCCGACTGATCGCGGGGTGTCGCGCTCAGTCGGGAGAATCGGGCTTCGGGGCGCGTCCGTGCTATTGCCACGCACTGATTTGGCGACTCATGCTCGATTGCATTATAATTAGCAACGCTATATGCGTGGGACCCGTCACACGTGACACGTCTTTGGGGTCGCTACCGGACGCCCTCGCCCGC
The DNA here is from genome assembly GCA_020010945.3 of Muscidifurax raptorellus. Lineage (NCBI taxonomy): Eukaryota > Metazoa > Arthropoda > Insecta > Hymenoptera > Pteromalidae > Muscidifurax > Muscidifurax raptorellus. Next base: position 55,422 of record JAHUUD020000073.1, read on the forward strand.
AATTTAATTTCTCTCGTATCGCTCTTTTCCGTCGTGTTGCCGTTCTATCCCTCCAATATTTATTAATGTATCCCGAATCAAGATAGAGATAAGTGCTTTTATTCTAATTAACCTCCGTAGTCTACTTTATTACGCGTTTCCTCCGGTCACCAAAAATTTGTTACATTTATATGTGTGGTGTAACGTACCATAGGTCGTGTTTCCGTATCCCTAATATACATATTGTCTACCTAGCGAATCTCTCTTTTGTACAAACTTTAAAAGGTGCTCTCGCTTATTTTGAAGTCAACTCTTGAGTGGTTATTTGCGTTGTCCCAAATTCCCATCCTATGCATACCCGTGGAATCCCTTGGCATCAGGGCTGGCTGGACAGCTAGCCCACTGGCTGCGGCCAGCTGCTGAAGGTTTGGGAGGCTGAGACCGGTTGGCGACAGCGGAAGATAGTAAGGGATGGCCTGGCTTACTATCTCTGGTCGTCTTGTCTCGTGTATCTGCGTGGGTGCCACGCAAGCTTATGCGTGCGTTTTCTCGTTTCTTGAAATCAGTCTATCGCGGATTAGTAGCGGGGCCCCCTTTCTGGTGAGCACTTTCCATGTTATTATTATTATTATGAGTGTGATCGTACCGGTCCCTGAATAAGCTGTAGGGTTGAGAATTTGCCGTAGATATCTCTATATTCACCTAAGCTTTTGGCTTTCTCAATAATTTCGCGGAAATCTCGTCCCGTTCTTAGCGATCACGTTAGCGTCTCTCTTTGAAGGCTTAACGAGTTTTTCACTGAACCTATGTCCAGGGTATCCTTAATGAGGACTAGTGGCATATCGTCTATATTGTTTATTAAAGCGTCTATGTTTAGTTCTGTTCTATTAAACAATACGGTGGAATAATTGATGCGTACCTCGCGTGATGCTACAAGTCGCATCGCATTGGTGCGTGCGGTGCAACCATGCGACAGGCGTAACTTGCCGACTTCGTTTATGTCTATCGCGTCGCCCGTCGCTCATTTGCAATTAAAAACAGTTTTTCTTAAGTGTTTGTAGAGAATACCCAGGTACTTTGGGTGCTCATACGCATCCAAAAGTTGTCTCTTGATTTTGTAAGTTTGATTTTGCAGCCTGAAAGGTTAAGTGGGGTCCTGCCACTACTGATTTTAATTTCACAATAGACAATGTGCATGTCTTGAAAAAGAATTGAAATATCAGATATTTTAATTAAATCCGTGATAGATGTCTCAGCTTCTATGAGGGGAAACCGTGAGTAGGTTATGTTCACCTTTCGAGAGGGCTTCTGATTTTTTTATTTGTTCTGGCGTTACGAATCGGGGATGTACTACCCCTTGAGTCGCGAATAGTACTGCGTCAGTTAAAATTTCTGTATCTAGTTCGTACTATAGTACATTGTCTTCCAGCAGGTTTAGGGCTTCTGCGATTTCTTCTTGTCTTTGGAGGCTTGCTTGTTTAGACTGCAGTTTGCCTATGGCGCCTTCCAGTTTATAAGTTTTTTCTTGCAGTATACCGAATTCCGTATGTATTAGATCGGTCTGGTTCGCCAGTAATTCTGCTAATTGTCTTGTGTCGTTGGCTGTGATGCTGATGCGTTGTCTAATTTCTTCTCCTACTTCCTCGTCTAGGGTGCCGAATAATTTGCGGCTGATTCCTATTGCCAAGAACCAGGTTCGTTTCGTTCTTGGTTTCTGTGTGGTTCTGTGGCCCTGCAACAGCTCTTTTACCTTGTCGACATTTTTCATTGCTCCTTTGATCTGCTGACGAGTCTGATTTAATTGTTGTCCATGTGGACATGATACGTTTTCCTGGGTGCAAGCTACTTCTAAAATTCTCCAGCAGTGTATTAGGCTGCCCCATGTTGAGAAAAATGCCTTGAGATATATCCGCTGGATCATTTTCCATATTGTGTCTGAGGTTGCCAATGGGTTTAGCTTTTCAACTAATAATCCAGGATTACGGTCAATAGCTTTGATAACGATGCTCCCGCTCGTTCCCATGGATGTGGCACACCTGTAAGAGGGTTTCCTATAGTTTTGCATTCTTTTTTGTAAGAATATGTGCGTATTAGTACCGCTGTAGTGGCTATTTTATTTCTGTTTTAGTGTGTTTTATCGCTTTATTTATGTGACTAGTCCTATTATTTTTTTATTGGCTTATTAAATCCTTATTAAATCTATTGTTACTTTCTTCCCCTATATTATCCTTTATAGGTATTGGCCCGTGTAATTTTTGTTAATTTATGTGCGTATTTTTATGGATTTTTTTCTTTTGCTTATGGACACGCGTTGTCTCGGTTACAGTAGGTTGAATCGGCTTTGTGGTGATTCTTTCCTTTTGAATCATTATTTTATTGTTGGGCGTTTTGTCGTTTATTCGCTTTTTATTGCGGTCTTCAGTTTGCTATCTCCGGCCCACACAGGTTTCGCGAGGCGCGGTTTTCGTATTTCCTCTATCTTTCTTATCCGTTCTCATTCCCAATCCAGCTGCTATCTACTCCACTTCTTTCCTCTCGTCATCTTTTAACGTATTTCTATCTTTCTTAATTCGTCTTTTTCCTCGTTTTTTTCTCCTTTACTTTTCCTTATTATTATATTTTTTCCTCTCTGTTTTTTTTCTTGTACTGTTTCTCCTTTTTTTTCTTCCTCCTTTTCTTTTTTTGCCTCCTTTTTTTCATCCTTTTTTTCCTTTTTTTGCTATTGCTTTGTCGAAGTTCTGGGGGCTGGCGCGGAGCCCGTCGATGATCGTGAAGAAGTAAGTTCTGTGTTTATGTCTTCCTGGTTAGGCTATATATATTAATCATGATTTGTGGAGCCTGTTGGCCTCATGGGTGGGGTCTACCCCTGTCACGGGGTGGTGGCTCCACCCTCCTCATTGGGGGCAGGTGCGTATACTGTCACCTGCCTCCCGAGATGCTCTCATATATGGCCCTGTGCCAAAGGTCTTATGGCGTAGCGGTGAGTATTCGTACTTTTTTTGTATTTCTTTTATTTTATAACTAATGATTTTTTCTCCTTTATTTTTTTTTCCAGGTGTCGTACGGGCTGTACAGTTTCCTCGTGCAGGACCTGATGCCCATGATCCCTGAGGAGATATGGTTCCCTTGCCACAAGGAGGACTGGGCAGCCCCGTAGGACGCAGGTCCCTGCGAGGAATGCGGCCGCCCCAAGGACCAGCCCCCCGGCCTAATCCGGTAGCCCGGTCACTGGTGGGTGCCAGTACTGGACATTAAGCACTGGTGACCTTTGCTCACCCTATTATAGCATATAAAAATAAAGACAAAAAAACAATGAAAAAAAATCCTATCTCCTCAATCCTTTCCCCCCAAAAAATACAAAAAATTAAAATATTAAGTAATTTACAAATCTACCCTAATGAATAGTTTTGCTGGCCCATCAAGGATGGCATAGGCCGAGAAAAATTAAAAAAGCAAACTCTACTGGGCTTGAAACCGGGGCATCCGGTTCCGCAGGCGGGTGCCTAGTCCGTTCTGCCATAGCGCTCGCTATATAGCCTTTAGTATTTCTCGCTTATTCCTTACTTCGTGCTCTGTCGGTAAGGATGGGTACTCGAATACCCGATATATTTACAATGCGTGTTTCGGTTCCTGAGGTCTAGGACCGGGTGTTACATGGTGTTTGTTTGCTTGATTTTAGTATTGTTATTATTATTTATTTCTTCTGCATTCTTTCCCTTTTATATTCCCTTTTTTTATACTTTCTTTCCTCCTTCTGTGTTTCCTTTATACCTTTCTACACTTCCCTGGCAGTACGTGTCGAGCTCTATGCGTGAATAGAAGTGAAACTAGACTTTTTCTATTTGCGGGTTTTTGTGGTTCGAATTTTCAGGCTCTCGTATCTCGCTCTTGCGTTTGGGCATGCGGCCGCGCAGTTTCCAGACGCAGTCGCCGTCACGAGTGGTATTTTGCTGCCATTCGGCTTGTACGGGAGTTTGTTAATTAGTGCGAAAATTGTTTAAATCGTCTTGAAACTCACCACAATTAGTTTTCTTATTGTGTATTTCGTTCCAGACGACTCTTATTTATCGGGTTTTACCCCTATTTTCCGAGAAAGTTGTGTAAAACTCGTGGTCATTTTGTGACGGTTCCTGACTTATATTTATATGTTGTTTGCGTACAGCTGGGTTGTCGTCATTGTCGTTTGAATATTTAAATGTTTTTTTTTTCTTTTATTGTTCTCCGTCGCTCGGTGTGTCTCTCTTAGGGGTTCTCTTCCTTTGGGGTTTACTTGTGGAATTATTTACTTAAGTTTGTGTGAGATTTTCGCTGTACGTGTACATTGCTTATTAATTTGTTTATTAGCGATTATTTGATTGGTTGTTTGAACTGATTTCCTGGTGAGGAAGTATATTTGTGTCTGTAAGATTCAATTCTAGGAGGATTTTGCTGTCAGTAGCTATTATAAAGCTTTTGCCTTGTATGACTATACATTGGATTGGTATCATGATATACTGTCTTTTAGCCCTTATTTTCTCTATATCTTAGGGTCCATGGCAATTAGAAGTGTGCTTGAGGGTTCAAAAAATTCATAGGAACCTGCTGCAACTTTCTACAAAGAAGTTTTTTCTCCAGGGTTTTCCTGTAAGATTTTCATCAGAATAAGTGTGCTTTCGGCTACATTTCGCGCGCCTTTAGCTGTGATAGATTCTCCCGCTTTACCCGCTCATGTATATCTGTGTCTCTTATGTGTGTGTTCCGTGCTCTTGCTAAATTTCGCGCGCTTTTGGTCGTGATTGGTTCTTCTCGCTTATGTATGTATGCGCTTCTTATGTGTGTGTGTGCTGTGCTCTCACTGGATTTCGCGTGCCGTCGGCCGTGATTGGTTCTCCTTCGTCCTCGCGGTCTCTATCTTTTTACAGTATCGTGTGCTGACGTAACCTTATGGCCATGTGTTTTTCTGTTAATTTATTCTTTATAACTCCGTTTGGTTTGATTGAGGGTTTGCCTCCGTTATTACTTGTTTCGGTGAGTATATTTGCTAGCTACGATTTAGTGTGCATATAGCGCGTGTAGTTATTTTATTTTATCAGTTTTATTTATTTATTCAATTTCATATGTGCGGGTATTCCGATTCGCCAGTTCTTTCTTTATGATTCCCGAAACGTTTGACGTTTAGTGTTACTTTTCATGTATTGCATTTATTTCCAGTTCCCTTTTCTGTGTCCATTTTGGGATCGCGTGATAGTGAGTTTACTGCAACTGTTAATTGCCGTTGCGGCCTTTTATTGGGTGGTCTGAGGACGTGTTCCTCTATTGCTCCTGTCCAATTTGATTACAGATCATTATGTCTGCTGAGCACCTATATTGTTACGTAAGCGTCATGGTAACTATCCTTGGGGATTTTCTTTCCTCATTCTTTTTTCTTAAGACAATACCTCTCTATTTTCTTTAGTTTCGTAGGGTGCTGGAGAATCCCATCGTGGACATGTCCAAGAGGGCCCCTGAGCTCCTATCGTCTCATCGGCCTGCCAATTTGACCATTGTCCACCCGAGTATCCGGGTTTTTTATTAACCCGAAGGATGAGGGGGTCTTGGGGGATGCTGTGGGTGTTCGTGGGGCAAGACGGGAGGAGAGGATCCATGATCGGATCATAGTATGTATTGCTTCCTGTCTCTCTTTTTGTCCTTGATCCTTACTTGAGCGACCTGGCTTTTTGTTTAGCTCATGTCTGCTCGTAAGGAGGTGCCTTTCTCGATGGGAGAATTGAACGGGTTTTTCGATTCCATCATGGGCCGGGTGGTTTCCGCTGAGGTTAGCTCCGTGTATGGGATGAATCTGCCTCAGGAGTCCGTAAGGATCTCCTCCTTCCTGGGTGATATACCGCTCCACATTGCTCCCGACCAAAACTGGTAGACGACAAAAAGGTGACGTATTACCTATCGGGGCGGCAGACTATTACGGATCTTCACCCCGAGGACGGAGGGTTGCCGAGGCCGTGAATGTGGGTGGGTTACTGTGGAATCTCGTCGGAAACATGTTTACAACCTGCAGTTTTCTGCAGTGCTGATTTCTCGATTCCCATATATTTACTTGCACACCCGATTTGGCTCTCCTACTTATTTCAGCAACGTCAACTACGAGGCGAGTCCTGAAATTGTTTTTCTGTCCAAAGAATGTTTGTGGCAGGTCAAAGTTTGTTAACGGCGAACTTGAGTTTGAAGGTTCATTTCAACATACATTTTGATTCATACTGAACTAAAGTTTATATTTTCTATCCGAAATACTTCCATAATTCATCTGAAATAAATCAAGAATGTATCACATAACAATAGAAACATTTAAAAAACGTTATCATTTAATATCTGTAGTTTTTCGAAAATACACACTTTAAGAAGAAAAATTAACTTCTCTTTAGAATGTTCCATAAAATATATATAAAATTTTCGAAAGGATTATTGACAAAGCCTTGCGCAACCAACATTTCAAAAGATTCAAATTATAAATTATCAAAAACCGTTTTTTTTTAATAAAAAACATTTATTTAAGTAAAATAAATTCCGTCTTTTTACTTTGATTGTTCCTGAGATTGGCCTTGGGAGCAATTCGATAACTGTATCTTCTGTTTGCTGACGAGCATAGTTAGTTTGCCAGGGTAAATTGTGTATACTATAGGTTTTAGAATTATTATCACGATTAGTAAGAGGTCTATTGAATAGAGTTCATAGATTTCATCATTACGTTTAATTATTCTATTTTTGGTTTTGTTACTAATATTTTTTTTATCTGAATATAAAACAGTTGGCTAATGGGCACCCGAACTTGTAAATTATAATTATTATGATAACTATGATTATCAAGCCGCCTGCTCCTTATGATGCATAGTATAAGTAAGCCTTTATTTTTTGAACTACGTTTTCCGTAAATTCATCTTCCAATTTTTCGAGTGTTACTGCATCCTCACTTTCTGCCCATCGCTGGACTTGTTTAGCTTCTATTTTTGTGAATTCAGGTATCTCCTTAATTTGATCTAAATGATTAGCTACATCCATACTTGAGAAGTTTAATTTTAATTCTAAACCTGGATTGTATAGGTAAGTTTGATTAGTTTGTATTGTATTAACCCCATACAATATATGCCTTTTAGTGTGGCCATAACATTGGTCTTGTAAAGTAAAATTGCCAGCCCCATTTATTGTTAAGTATGCTTTTCTTTCTTCATTACAAACAATTCTCATTTGGACTGGTGTCATTACTGAATACAACCATTCGTCAGTACTTAATAATTTAATCCAGTGAGGTGCTGGCTCAGATGAAATAATTAACTGACAGGTTCGAAGAGTAGCTTGGCTTGGTCTAGCCAAAAGCGCAAATTCGCAAGGGCTATTATTATGATCCACATTAAAAGGTAGTGTAGGTGGACATATGAAAACATTTTGGTAATTTTTGCATGTGTTGGTATAATCTATAGTGTCTAGTAAATAGTTTTGCATATCATGCGACACTATTATATGAGAAAACTGAGGTTTTATAGTTACATAAGACGTTGAATTTGAAATAATTTCCTGCGAAATTGGTAATGGATGAATTTGATAATGCGAATACCTCATTTTGTCTGATAGTGGAAATTCTAATAGCACTACTAGTCTACCTTTTGCAGTACTGACACTTGTTTTCGATAGGACGTGTAGCATGTCAACTGTTACCGCACTGTGTTCCCAGGGCAGTGCATGTCCATTTATCGTTTTTAAAATGTTTTGCAGTTGCTCATGGGTAAATAGCATCGGATGTAAGTGACCTTGAGTTGCTGTTTCTATGGTATTCACTAGTGTTTTATATGATTCTGTATTTTGCTGTAATGATCTATCAAATGCACTAATCCATCTCGACAACGTTTCCATTGTTGCAGTATGTTCTGCCAAACTACGTAGTTAATTTTATCCTTAGCCAGTTCATCGTGCATATATTCCAAGTTTGATCGAACAATGTACGTCTGACTTGCCATTAGAGAAGAGATATTTGCTGTTTTTTCGTATAAATGATTTATATCTTGATCTAATTGATTACGGTCTTCTGCATCCATCGTTCCGAATGGTTGTCGACTAACCCATCCAACGAATTCAAATGGTGCTCCTCGTTTTACTAGTGCATGAGTATAAGGTGAAAATCTCGGAAGTATAAGGACCGTTGATGACAAAAAAAGTAAATTGAGGTCAAACTTAGTGATTTGAGTAATTTTAAATCGTCGACGAATTTATGATGTGGTATTAAATTATCACATGTTTGTTGTTCTAATTTATCTTTGCAGGTGTTCATGATAGTTTTGAGTTGTCTTTCTCTCCAGGTAATAGGATTTTCCCATTTACTAAAGTCCAAAACGACGGCGATTTTCCATTTCCTCCTCTCAATTTTAACTTCTCCCATATATTCATAATATATGCCTGGGTTTTGTTTGATTTCTGTTAATTTATAGTAGGTCGGGTTAGCGATTTCGATTCCTTGATTGCTTGGTAAGCAGATTATTGCCAGCAGCATTTGTGTTAAGCTTTTCCACCACATGATTCTGCAATAAAATAACGGTGATTTATAATAATTTGCTATTTATAGAATTTTTCTAATTTATCTTTATGTTTTATTATTGATTTTCCGTTTGATGATTCTACTATAACATTATTGTTGTCCTTAATTTCTTTTACTATAAATTTTCCATTATAGTATTTGTCTAATTTTCCATATCTAGGTTCTTTAAGTACTCTTACTTCGTCATCTACTTCGATCGATAATGGTCTAGCCTTTTTATCATAATAATGTTTATTTTTAATTTTTGATTTAATAAGATTATCACGGGCTATTTCTTGTATTTCTCTTAAATATCCAGTTAATTCTTGTATATACAAGTTATAGGTTTCTAACTCATGTTCGTCTGGCAATCTGTTAGGAACTCTAGGTAGCCTTCCGTATACTAATTCAAACGGTGTATCCGTAATAATCATTGGTTCACGTGTTTTAATGCGAACTAATTTTCGTTCTTGGCAAATCGTACATTTGCGGACATACTCTTGAATATCGTTTTTCATTGTTTTTCAGTAGTATCTTTCTCGTATACGCCGATATGTTTTGCCTATACCTCTATGTCCTCCAAATAAACTATTATGATAATCCGCAAGAATCGCTGGGCGGTATTCAGGAGGTAAAGTTCTACAAGTTCCGTAATAAACTGTTATTGCTATGTTTTCGGAAGCAAATGTATCTTTTAATTTTTTTAAGAAAAATTGTCTAGGTAGTGTATCGGTCAATTCACCAGTTTTTGCTATTCTGAATGACTTTAAATTCTTCTCTTTTACTAATTTTTTTTAATGTAGTAAAACACGCCTTTAAATTTGTAGGTAGTATTTCATCTCCAGCTTTGTTTGTTACAACTAGACTGAATACGTAGCGCTTTCTGTTAATAGTTATTATCACATCTCCAACTTCAGCCTTAGCTTTCTTTAGATCATGCACAAAAATAGTTTCAATTTCTGTAAGTAATTTGTTTGTCTCACTGGACATTTTAAAATCTTTTGAGATAAAATGTACAATGTTATATTTCAAATATGTAATGCATTCTCTTGTACTCAATAATTTTAACTGTTTTGATAAGTCTGTAGAATTTGTTATGCTGCATAATGGTGCAGTTCTGGGGAAATTAGTTGACACTTCATTTAGTTGATAAGATGAATTATCGTGTTTTACAGATAATGCTGTATCGGTTTGAATATTAAATTGTGTTGGCCTTTTATTATTCAAATTCGATATTGCAGATTTATTTTGTAGTAAGCAAGGATTTTTCACTTTTTCTTCTGTTTCTTCTTCGCTATCTTCTTGTTCTATTGTTGACAAGTTATGCATTGTTGGTGCCTCAACTTCATCTCCGTACCATGCAGTTGAGCATGCCTTAGGATTTTTCATAGGAGATTTTGATCTTATGGGGTTTGAATGGTTTTCCGCATATTCTAGCATCCACTCTCTTATTGCTCCTGTAGGTAATGATTTTTCTTTATATCATTTGCTGAGCTCGTGCGGTATTGCTTCGTCTGGTTTTGTTGGAGATGGGGATAAAGACTTTGTATTACGTGACGGCGCAAAACTTGTTGCATTTTGTATATCCCACTCCTCGCATTCTGAGTCTTCATTTTCTAAATCACTTAATATCACTGTCTCAGGATGTCGTTCTAAATAATTATCCCAACACAATGATGATTTTTGATTTAAAAATGATTCCTCTGTTGTTTTATTTAGAACACTTTGATCGATTTTTGAACTGTTACTTTTTTTGTGATGTATGATATATCGTCAGTATCATTATTATTGATATTATAACCTAATGCAGATATTCTCATTGTTGAATGTAGTGGAGGATTTACTATTTCTCCTTCACTACTAAAAGATGATGTATCTTTTAATGGAGTTTTTAAAATACTCTTTGTTGGTATAGCGATAGCTGGTTGCTTTTTTTTCTTTTTCTTAATTGGAATTTCTCTAATCACTTCCTCTATTTCACTTTCTCCTCGACTGTTGTTTGACAATCCATAAGTATCTGTATTTGTACCGCTTTCAGTTGTTAAATCATTACTAAATAAGCTAGGTAATATGGATTTATTGTACAACGGTATAGGTGGTGCATTAGTTGTCTGGTTACTATTATGCTCTGTAATTGTATTATCAGTAGAATCTATCTCACTTGATGATAATTGTTCTGATGATATAACTACGGGTTTTGCATATGTTACTTTCTTACTTTCAGTTTCTCTTCTTTGTCGTAATCTTTTCGCGATAGTACTAGCATCTAAGTTTGCTTGTCCACCCTCCATACCCAATCGAATATCCGGTAGGACTGTTTTTGCTTTCATTTTTCCACTCGATTTCTTTTTCTTGCTATTTTGAGCTTCGTTGCAAGTTTTATCTTTACTGATATTTTGTCTGATTGATGATGTTTTTGTTGGTCTCGGAATTATAGGCAAAACACGAATTTCCGTCGATATTTTTCTATCGTTTACTTGATCATCCTGTTCTTTAGTTATTTCATGTGTGCGTTTATCTACAGGATTTCTAGATAGTGCATCAGCATTAGTATTAAGTCGACCTGGTTTGTATTTAAATGTATAATGATATCCTCGTAATCTCAATCTCCATCTATTCAATCGACTTACTGGATCTTTTAGTTCATCTATCCATGTTAACGGTTCGTGATCCCCGTAAATTGTGAAATGTCTTCCGTATAAATAATGTCTGAAATAATCTATAGCGTCTATAACTGCAAGACATTCTTTTTCTGTTGTTGAATAATTTTTTTCGCATTTATTAAGGGATCTGGACATGTAGGCAATAGGGTGATCTTCGCTTGGTTCTCCTTGACTAAGGACAGCACCTATAGCACCGTCACTGGCGTCGGTTGTTAATATAAAAGTCTTATTTATATCGACAGAGGCCAATACTGGGGCTTCACAAAGAGCTTTTTTTAAGAATTCAAAACTGTCTTGTTGTTCTTTTGCCCAATTCCATGGGATATTTTTCTGTAACAGTATATTTAATGGCCTGGCTTTATCTACAAAATTTAATATAAATCTTCTATAATAACCTGCTAAACCTAAAAATTGTCTTATTTCTGTTTGTGACGTTGGTGCAGGAAAATTTAAAACTGCTGAAATTTTAGCTGAATCTGGGCGTACTCCTTTATTATCTATTATATGTCCTAAATACATAATTTCAGGAGTTAAAAATTGACACTTATCTATCTGTAATCGTAATCCTTCTTCAGATAATCTTTCAAATACTTTAAAAACTTTTTCTTCGTGTTCTTTTAATGTATTACCATATATTACAATATCATCTAAAAATACATACATTTCAACTCCTTGTAAACCGGATAATACGCAGTCCATTAAACGCTGAGAAGTCGGTGGGGCGTTGGTCAATCCAAAAGGCATACAGACGTATTCAAAGTGTCCTTATCTAGTATTAAAAGCAGTTTTTTCGATGTCTTCAGGTGCTAATTCTATTTGATGAAATCCCATAGCTAAATCAAAGACAAAAAAAGATATGCATCTTTTTTTGTCTTAGCATTTAACTTCCGATAATCTATTACAAGTCTATATTTTCTTTTTCCATCTGGACCAGGTTTCTTTGGGACTATACGTATCGGGCTACAATATGGGCTGTGAATTTCTTATAACACCTGCTTCTTGCAATTTTTTTAATTGATTATATAGTTCATCTTCTAATCCTTGAAGACCTCGTTTATATTTAACACGAACAGGCACTTCATCAGTCGTTCGTATCTTGTGTCTAACACATCACGTTCTAGGTGCTGGATCTCCGGGTAAATAAAAGAGATGTGAATACTTCTTGACTATATCGCGAAGTTTTTGTCGTTCATTACGACTATGATAAGTTTTACTTACTTTTTCCATAATAAATTTTATTCTTTGTTCATTATTTTTAGAAACTTCTCCTTCAATTTCATAATCTAGTATATCGTCGTTGTTATCACTTAAATCAAAGGGCTCAAGATATTGCGGAGTAATTTAAATTTCGACTAGTTCCTCTCTAGTATTAATAGCCATAGTATAACAGTGTCCTCTTTCATGAGTCACCGCCGATTTTCCGATAAACACTCCTGGGGTTGTATATATGCGTCTTAAATAAGCTTGTCCCTTTATTGAGTTTTTAGTAGCTGGGATTCTAATAGGCATCCTAGTCCTTGCAGGTATTCTATATACCGTATTTCCTTGTGATTTCGTACCTTTATATTTTCCTGGTAGTGGTGAATAATCCATTATTTCAGGTACAATATCCTCATTTTTAAAAGGAAATTCGTACTGATTATTGTTTGCTGTAATATTATGTATACTATCACCTAATGGACCATATTTTTCATCGATACTTATTTCATTTTCAGAAAAATGTTTATGTATAAATGGTACAGGTGTGATTAAATGACTTTGAGTCACTAAAACTTCCTCACCAAACATAATATTAACTTTTTCATTATATAAAAATGGATTTCCTAAAATAATTTCTTCTGGCAATGTAATATTCGATGGTAAAACGTGAAATACATGATCTTTTCCTTTTATACTTAATTTAATAGTACCTAATGTATTTACTCCTTGAGATGATATTCCCATAATAGATATATGTTCGTCGTGTTCTATTACTACCTCTCGTTTTAACGAACTATGCTTTACTGCATTTATTTCAGCTTCTGTTGATTAACAGTTAATTAACATTAACTGTTTAATAGATAAGGCTATCGTCGGGGTTGTTTTGACTGTTGACGTAAGTCGAACAATTTTCGTTGTTCTTCCGCATTCGTAGCTCCTGGACTGTTTGGACACTGTGGGGTTATTGAGCTCGTCGTTGCGTCCTTTCGATGAGCTTCTTCCCAGTTTAAATGATTTTCATTTTCCTGTGTAATCTTAGATCTCTGTTTAAGATCGTTGTTTTCGAATGATGGGCGTCGTTGTCTATAATTATAATTCTGGTTGTAATTATATACAGGTACATGCTGCGGTTCTTGCTGATATCCTTGCTGATGTCCTTGCATCGCGCATGGCATATAATGATTCATATGTGAACAACAATAACACTGTTGAGGCGGCATATATGAACAATGATTTATCATCTGTATGCATGGTTGCCCGTATCGTCCGCAATCTGCTCCCTCAGAAACTTATCTCGATGTCGGTGACCCAGATCTACTCCTAAATTGATTATTTGTTCGTTTCAAAATACTATGAGGACCCGTGGGTTCAAATGATTTTGAATAACTTAATTGTTGAGGAGCAATAATCCGTCCGTTTTCTACTATAGTTTTCGGAAAATATATATCATTAGAATCATATTTATATTGCAACTCATCTCTTCTGTGTGATGTATCGTGAAGATTAACTCTTTTTGCTTCTATATTATCTTCATCTTCAACTTCTCTTGCTTGCTGGCGATAATGTGGATGTTCTGGTATATTTTCTCTCTCTCTTGACCTCTTTTCTGGATCACAATATACGTAATGTACTTTTGGGTATACGTAACTTTCTCCAGTCATTCATATCCTTGCTTTTTCATATTTTAATGCAGTATTTAAATAATTCTAAATATGGTTTTGGATCATTTGTTGCTTGTCTTTCTGTTACTCCTTCTTTTGCAACAGCTATAGCTGAATTTATTAATGATGTAAGTCTTCCATGAAACTGTCGTACGTTTTCGCCTTTCCTCATTCTAGCTATTTGAATTTCATTTAAATAATAACCATATGATCTTGAAGGAGCTAAACAATCCTTTAAATAATTTTTTAATTCTGTTAACGTTTGATAAGAATATCCTTCTAATGCTTGTCTTGCTTTTCCCTTAAGTTTTGATATGACTTTTCTTAAAAATTGAGGCTCTAATTCCGGTTTTATTAACGTATATCCACTATCGACATCTTGTAAAAATTCTTTTAGTGGCATATTTGTTGCGTCGTATTCTGGAATATGCATGACTGCTCTTATTATGCTTTGTGTCTGATTTGATTCTAAGACACTTTTCGAGACATCCACTATTTGTTTACTTCTTTCAGCGTCTTGTAATCTATAAAACTGATCCATCTTTTCTAGTCTTCCTCTGACATCTGGTATGGCTAATATTTGATCTCTAGTCCTATCCCAATCTGATGTAGCCATTTTAAAATTATTTAAAAAAAAATTACATTTCAATTCAAAATACAAAATGGTTAACTTCTAAACTTCTAAAAAAAAATTAATACTTCTAAATGATCACAAAATTGTTGCTTCAGTAACAATGGCTAGTTCCCCACTCCCAATGGGATGCCATTTTGTAAAGACCGTGCTTGTTAATAAGGACGGGCTGCGCGAGTTCTAAACAAATAATTATTTAGGAAACTAGCCGTTGGTGCAAAAACCTTTACTTACTGAATTTACGTTAATATGATTAGCAAAATAATAGTTTGTGACCTTGTTATTTTGTTCGTCACCTAGTTATTTGTCTGCAGACTTACGTTCTCATCAGCTGATGCGCCCGATATTATGTTTATGTTTTTATCGTATAATGCTCACGAGACGAGGTTGTCTACCTTCATTATCGCGAGTAGAATGAGCTCACTTTGCGCGACACGCTATCGTCTCTGTATCGTATGCGGACACCTCGCGTTGTAGAATCTCTTCCGTATATGTCTAACAGGTGACGTGATTTTTCTGTCTGATCGATTTTTACTTATTATTAACTTTAAATAATTTCTTCCGATTCTTTATAGGATGTTATGTTGATGCATTGATGATTGGTATTTGATGTAGGTTTCTTGTATAAATAAGTTATGCTGGTTTTATAATTCGTTATTTTTATTACTAGTCGAAATATAAAGAATTCGATTTGGATTACTACAATAAAACCGTTATTTTCTACATAATGTTCTTTAGTAATTCAAAATACAAGTAATACATTTATATTAGATTGTTGGCTTCTAGGTAACAATTCTTGTAATGGATATATATATTTTATTTTGGTACAATAAACTATTGGTTTCTAAGCATCAGTCTATTATAAATGATTTCCGGTTTTTATTAAGCAATAAATATACTAAATTTATATAATATTTGTATAACTTACAACGTTCGTTTATGCACACTCTGGATGTAATACAACTCCTTCTTTGGTGTGTCATATGGCGATGTTGAAGTTAATTATGCTCTACACGATTGTATCGTGGCTATAAGAAAATTTCGTTAACAACTGCGGTCTACCCACTTACGCCGGATGTAACGACGGTCCTTTAGTTGAACTTTATTGCTTAAGAATTGTCGTTCGTCAGGCAAGGGCAACACTTGACTTCTCCAAATATGAAAGGAATGGATTGCTTTAACATCCACTACGCGTTACAAAAGTAGATAGGCTATTCGTCTATTTCTGTAGAGATCGGGATGTAATACTTTCGATCTCTATGCTTACTAGATCGATCGAGCAGCTCTGTACTCGCCGGACAAGGCTTTACTCTTTACACTATTTAAGTTTACGAACAAAAGGCACTGCGTGGATCGGTTCCGCGGCTTATAAAGCCTCAGGCTCGATGCAAGCAGTTCAATAATTAAAGATGTGGGGATGGCTAATAACCAATAAACTTCTGATACACCAATATGAAGTAACTAGCGCACAACGTTTCGTTGTAGTACAGGTGTTTTAATTAGTACAGATTCACAGGTCAAAGCACTCTGCCGGATGATAGGCGCAAAGCCTAGTGTTGCAACCAGCTGAGGTTGCATATTTTAAATCGGTGGTATTTACGTTGTCTGTGCGAGTACATAAATGCATACACACAGACATCGTAAGATTTTCGTCAGCAAAAACTCTTTTATGAGCAATATGTGCGAATAAAAATGTACAACTTATTGAAAGTAACGAGGGACATTACACCACATACAAAAAAGTATTGATGCGAGCTTCGATAATCATTCTCTTCGTTATCAAATTTTTGTTGCCAATTGACGTAGCCAGAAGCACCATCAAAGCCAGTTGTTACACACAACAGAATGTCTTTTAAAATGTATTCGGGCCAATCAGAAGCAACTGATTCGCATAATCGTTCAGCAGTTTTTCCAACATCTTTTGCGGTGGAACGGATACTTCAACCTTTTGTTAATAATCGTAATGTTTAATTTTGAAAATATATATATATATATATATATATATATATATATATACATATATATAGACACACAAAAATTAAAATGTTCTAAAGTGCTAAAGCCTAATCCAAATCTAAAATTTTTCGCAGATTCTCTTAGCATTAAAGGAACATTTTTTGCGAAGAATCACATGAAATTTATAATTAATTTCTTTTACATTTAGAAAATCCTCAAAATATTTTTATCTCAAATTATTAATTTGAGATAAAAATATTTTCAGGATTTTGCATTTCGATATTATCGAAATGCAAAAATTAATACTTGGACCAGTCCAAAGCTTGCTATTTAGAAAAAAACTAAATCTAACAGACAGTAATAAACTTTTGCTTCAGATTTACCTTCAGAAAATCACCTACATTTTGTGTGCCTGAGTAAATAACATAATAAAAATAGACAAACGTAACTCTAAATTCAGATTATATGATCTAAAGAAATATATCAGATAAGGGTCAGTATATGAAAGTCGTAATATAAAATGTAGTATGATATATAAAATGCAGCTGTTATTGTACGTAAATAAACTTATTAAAAAATATAGCGAAAGTAAGTCTTTTTCCAAATATGTTATTCTATAGATGAACATAAATGAACCTCAGAAATGTTGTAATCTTTTGGTCTACATTATTCTTTTGCCATTCTCAAAGTATTCCTGGAAACAAAGATCGGACAACCGCGATTTTTTACATCACTCAATTCTACGTACGAGTTTTATGAGCATTTAAGCTCCAAAGCCAACGCTAAAGCCGATTCTTTACTGTGCTTTTCAATCACCCTTAAATTTTGTGTTTCGGTGACCTGCAAACCAGACTCTTCAACATCCATCGATTCAGTATTATTTATATCATTTTCTAACACCTGCTTAAGGGTACACACAACCTACGGGGACACACCCAAATACGGAAAAATAATTCTTTTACCCAATCGGGTTGAAAATTTTTTGACATATTCTTAAAAGCACTAGTTTTGGTATGAATGGAGAAAATTTAATTTAAATGAATAGAAAACTTTTTAAAAATAAAACAAGTCACAAAATTAGTTGTTTTAGCTTAGTTTTCATTATTTTTGACTTGTTTTATTTTTAAAAAGTTTTCTATTCATACCAAAACTAGTGCTTTTAAGAGTATGTCAAAAAATGTTCAACCTGATTGGGCGGTACATTGTCCTGGAATCGTGTGGATAGTGCTTTTCGGTGTTTGCTTTTTCATTAGGGTACATTAGAACTAAATAGGCAACAAAAATTCTCAAATAAAGATGAAGTTGTGTTACATATGCATACAAAATTTTAAATCAATCCAACTTATCTGTGTGATATTAAAAATAATTATTTTTTCGAGTTTTAAATGTGGTGTGTCCTCTTAAGAATTTTAATCGCTATTTCTAGAACTTTTATATTGTTATATCGTGCATTATTTGATAATTCTTTGATATAAGCGGGCCTGTTGGG
This sequence comes from Muscidifurax raptorellus, assembly GCA_020010945.3. Taxonomy (NCBI): domain Eukaryota; kingdom Metazoa; phylum Arthropoda; class Insecta; order Hymenoptera; family Pteromalidae; genus Muscidifurax; species Muscidifurax raptorellus. The sequence goes on from JAHUUD020000073.1 coordinate 73,540, forward strand.
GGAGAAAAGCGAGAGCGCTCTCTCGGCGAAGCCTGAAGTCTGGCTCCTCGTTGGGCACCACTCGATCTAGGCGGTCTGCAAGGGTTAAGGAGAGTGGGCGCTGGCAAGCGCGGTGAGGTCGGTGGAGCACCCTGAGGTACGGTCGGTGCGAAGGCGCTACGCCGTCTGCCGGAGGGCACGGATGCGGCAAGCTGGTGTCGCCTGTGGTGATGCCTCTGGGGCTGCTGCCAGGGCCTTGTCAAGCTTCTCTAGGTCGACTCTGGCAGCGAGTCTGGACGAGGGACGGCCGCCCAACACGGTGAAGGCTACACCACCCAGTTATTGTTGAGCGGGAAGAAGGGGGCTCCGAGGATGTTTATGTTTGTATTTATTACGGGGTCAATCCCAAAGAGGGATCGGTCCACTCAAAAAGGACTAAGAGGCGCGGGGCGCTTTAGTCGACGATCGTCAGATCAATTGCTCCCTCAACCATGGGCTGGGACCTCTGCTCGGCCGAAGACACCGGAGGGGAAGGAGCGCGAGCCACCTTCTTCCTCGGTGGAAGGCGTAGCGGAGCTTTGAAGAGCTCGCTGCAAACGACCCTCGGCTGTGGGATCCCCGGGTTTTGTGGGTGGGTCCGCTTCCTTATTAAATGCTTTAGCTAAGTCAAGGAAGGTAACTACAATTGGAATGCTTTGGTCTAGACTTTCATATATTATTTTGGAAATAGCACTTAATGCATCTTTGTACCTATGTTCTTGATAAATCCATATCTTATATATAAAATCTAATAGTCTCTTATGTATAATCTTTTCAAATATTTTGGCAATATTAGATATCAATGATATAGGTCTATAGTTGCCCATATCATCCTTCTTTCCAGATTTGAATATTGGAATTACTTCAGCTGTTTTTAATACATCCGGCCATATAGATTTTTCTATACACTGGTTAATATAAATGCCAGCGGTTTCGAAATTAGTGTATCCGTTGTTTTTAGTGTCTTAGCGTGAATCTTGTCTACCCCTCCATTTTTCAATTTCAAATTTTTTATTATTTTGCTTATTTCATTCTCATTTGTAGGTTTTATAAACATAGTTTTTTCATTGCTCATTGGTAATTCTATATTTCTGTTAGAAGGTGTAAAGATTTTATCACTCAGTTTTTTTCCCTAGGTTACAGTAGTATTTATTTAGCTTATTAGCTATTTCATTTTTATTTTCTATTATTACACCATTTTCCATTTTCAGTTGTTTAATGTTATTGCCAGTTTTATTACTATTTCTCCCAATCTTGCTGTTAACGTATGCTCATAGCTTCTTCGGGTCATTTTTGTTCTCTTCGATGCATCTCTTACTGAATTTTATTTTTGCTTCTTTAATAACTTTGTCTAATGTTGTAACGAAATTTTTGTATTGGCCCTTGAGAATTGCATTGTTTGGATCCTTTTTAAGTCTATTATACATTACACCTTTCGTATTGCACGATTTAATTATTGCTTTCGTTATCCAATCTTTTCTTGGGGTATTATTATATTTTTGTTTGTTATGTGTACTATATTTTGCTTTTTCCATACAGAGATTTAGATCTTTAATCAAACCATTAATCGCTTCATTTGGTTCCTTATCAGTATAATATTTACCCTAGTCTATCCGTGTGGCCGCACGGTATAGTTTGTTGTAATTATAGTAATATTCCTTTCGGTTTCTTTCCAAATTATTGTTCTGTATTTTTCCGTTTTTGATTTCCAGGAACAGTGGGTAATGATCCGTTGTAGGTATTTTCAGAGTTATTGCACGTGTATTCAGGAAATCTGTTTTTATGAACATGTTGTCAATACATGTACCCGAATCCGAGGCCAATTTCACTAGACTCGTAGTACCTGTAAACCCAGGTATAAACTCCCCTATGATAGTATGATTTGCTATGTTTCTTTTTCTTATTAGGTAAGTTTTAAGATTAAGATTGAATTCCGAACTACTCAGGTCATGTGATCTATATAAGGAGGAAATTCCTAAATTTCTTTTATTTGTTAAGGTAATAATTAAGTTTAATATTTTAAGTTTACCAATAGTTATTGTTGCACATGAGTGAGATATATGCTCTATAATATAAACCACTACACCATCACTTTTGTTAATATTTCCATAGTTATAATATATGTTATAGTTCTTAATTTTATAATACTGATAATGCGTCAAATTCCACACTTCAGCACACACAATAACATTCGGTTTGATCTTGAGACTTCTAATTAGGATTTGTAGTTTTTCAAAATTTGCATTCAGGCTTCTAATATTTATATATAATATTAAATCTCTTGTGTTATTTCTATCGCTATTAAATGCCTCAAGATCATTGTACACTCTTTCCTTATCCTGTTTAGCCTCTTGTATTTCTTCCAGTAGCTCGCTTTGCTGATCCATTATTTCGCTCTTGCTGTATCAGCACTTGTTCCCGCCGCTTTCTGTTTAGATGACGTATTTTGCAGTTTGAGTGTTATATTTTTCACGATATTCGTTTTACGTTGATAAAGTAGGTTGCTTGTTAAGTAGTTTTGTATTATCTTCATAGCACTCGTGTCATCCCAGGTCGGTAATGAAGGTGCTATCGGATAGTCAGTTGAATTAATTATTTTTTTTATTTTATTCTTTAGTATGCTACAGTTAATTCTGTCTGTAGCCAGATGAGTTGTTGGTAAACTTGTTCTATATTTTGTGTTGTTATATACGCAGTTAATGCATTTAACTTTTGTGTTTCTACACTCACCAACTTTATGTTTCTCTGCGCATTTTATGCAGGCAAAGTCATTCCTGTATTTACTGGCATTGTGACCATATCTGCCACAATTAAAACAAGGAGTTAGATTTATCAAATCATAAACTCTACAACACTGACGTCCAACAAAAATTAGTTTTTTGTTCTCTCTTAGATGTTTATAAATCTCTGGAGCTACCTCCATAAACACTGTGCACGTTTTATTCCTTTTATTGTTATATATGTGCAACACTTTTCCTCCATTATTAAATTGGCTAAAGATTCTACTGTTAATATCGTCTTCTATGTCTTGTTCACTCATATTTGTATCGTTTGTGATGCCCATTATTTTTACTTTTGGGTTATGTTGTTGTTCAACTTCAACCTCGTAGTTTTGTAGCTTTCCTGGTAGTACTGCTTCCAAAGTTTCAATACTCTCCGCATTCATACAGCTGATCTCTATTTCGTTTTCTTTTTTTTTCCTTATGTATTTTGTTTTAACATTCTTTTCTTCTGCTAAATACTTTGTAACTACTTTCAGAATATTTTTTTGATCTTCATCTTTGTTCTTGATTTTAATTTTTGGTACACGTTTTGGTTTAGGTTTTAATTCATATGTCGCTTGAGCATATGTTTTCTTGCTAATGGGTTTTTCTACAGCATTGTTTTTTTGAAATTCAATTAATTCTTTTTGTATTTGATTATTGTACTGTAGGTCTTTCACATACTGCTTTAATAGTGTGTTTTCAGTTACTAAAGCATCTATATCAGAATCATCTTCTTTATACGTATCATTTAACTTTTTTTACGTTTTATTGTTTTGGTCTTGTAAGATTTCTTCTCTAATTTTCTCAGATAATTTTAGTTTAATTTCCGCTATCACGCTTTTTGCCACATCATTGAGCATATGCTCATCACTTGTTTTACAGTTTATGTCTTGCAGTCTATGTTCGGGACAAATTACTATGTGTTTTCCAACGTGCACTGTATTGTTTAATTTTTCAAAATCACTCTTATAGTAGGCACTTTCACAAATTACACAAATCACAGTTTTTACCAAGATTTTTGGGCGGCCTTTATAATAATTTAAATCAGGCTTATCGTGCGGTTCCTCGTGGCCCAACGCCATTTTATTATTTGTGTATATATATATATATATATATATATATATATATATATATATATATATATATATATATATATATATATATATATATATACAGGGTGTCCCATTTTAAAAAAAGATATTCTAACAATCTATACATAGCATCTGGAGGACATAAATATCTTGTATTAAGGTACTAGATAATCTCATCACATTTGTATTCGTTGTTTTCTTTATTTTTTTTCGTTTTCAGTTTGATTGATGTTATCGTTATCTTCTCTTTACTTAACTTTAACAAAAGCGTCTACTATCGCCTATTGCTAAACTTTACCTAAATTAAGATGAGGATTAAAGTCATTCCTAACACTAAATCTATAATTATAAAATTGCAAATTAGAAATATTACTATTACCGATTTACATTTCATATTTGGCATCCATCCATGACCACCACCTAGATAAATAAGTGGATATATCATTCGATCGGTATGTTTGCTTTTTAAAGGAATAGGGATTGGTTTATCATATTTTGAATATATGACAATGTCACGTTCCAGCGGGGGTAGACCATTTTCTCCAACAAAAACTATTGTAACTTCATTGCATGTAGCTTCGTCATATTTATTTTTATCTAAATCCTTATTTCGTTTTATAGCCATTGTATCTATTCTTGCCAGATGTTTACTGGCTGTATATCGTTTTATTTCTTCTTATTCAACCTTATACATCATTTTATAAGCTTTAGTATAAGAATTGAATTTTCTTAATAAGTTATCTAATTGACTTCAAAGTTTTATTTTCATATCAGAATTACTTGTATCATTTTTTCGTTTAGCTATTGTCATATCATTATCTAAAATATATAACTATCCGTATTTTCGTGATTCAGGCTCATTTGGATGCAAAGAAAAAACATTGTGAAAAAGCATGCCAATGGAAACAGAATTTACTACGGCCACGTCGTTATCTCTGGATGGTGCTCACATAGCATGGACGCTTTCTGGAAGCTTCCTGCAAAATTCGTATTCTCACAGGGAAGCTTCCAGAAAGCTTTCTTGCTATGCGGTGTAAGCCCTTTTATTCAACCTTAGAAAAGTCAGTGGGTAGAAATTGTTAAATATCATTTGATACTTAGAATTTTTTGCACTATCGGAATAGGGAATGTAACTAAAGGTTAACATAAAATCGATTTGACCTTATATTGACCCTGAAGGTCAAGGTCAGGGTTGAGGTCAAGATCATAGTCAGACGTAGAATTTCCCGCTCTTTCCATTTCCGGTATAAAAAATGTGGGTTTCCATTTAGAAAAATCAATTTGACCTTAAAATAACGATGAAGGTCAAGGTCGAAGTCAAGGTCAAGGTCATCGTTGTTTGTCCCCCTTGACACTTGACAACGTTTGTTTAAAAAATGTTTCTCTAAAATGCTTTGGTTGGGAGATTTTTGGGTGGTGGTTTTAAAATGGGACACCCTGTATAATACAGTGTAGCGAGAATTGTATCTAGTGGCCAGAGATTTCTAATAAATTTTATATTGTTACACTTTATATTGTTAAAGACGAGTTGTGATCACTATTTGTTATTTATTCTCGCACCTGCGTGTTAGTCGGAGTTCGTCCGAGAACTCTGAGAGTTTTCCGACGGCGGAATCCCCTCGTGAGAGTAAAAGTCTCAGCCGCGGCGCAGTAAGACGTTCTGAAGCATCAGAATACTATTCGGCCTGGCACCCTTTACGCATAATATATCATCATCAAAGTCTCCATTGACATTAATTTTGCAATTTTATAAAAAATATACACTAGATATTTTGTTTTCTTAATAATATATAGCATATGCATTTCCCATTTTAAATTATAGACAATAACTATTTCCAGATATTTATAGTTTTCTACTCTAGTTAATTTTTTATCCTGTATCCTTACATCTAATTGATTTGGAACACTATCAACATAGCTCCCGAAGGTCATACCCAGAGATTTGTCAACATTTAAAGACAGTTTATTTACCGCTAGCCATTTGTGTATGAGCAATAAAAAGCTATTCATTTTATCTTGAGCTTCCAACCAACTATCACCTGATGCAATTATTGCAGTATCATCGGCGTATGACAGAATCGTTTCCTGAGGTTTCTCTTGAAGGATATCATTTATGTACAGAATAAATAACAGTGGACCAAGTATCGTACCTTGTGATACCCCGGTATTTATTAGCAGGTTGTCACTAACACTACCATCAATTTTATCTCTTTGATATCTAATAGTAAGATAACTGGCGAGCAGAAACAAAGCCTTCTAATTCCTATGCAGTATAGTTTATCTAGTAGGCTACTATGGTCCATCGTATCAAAGGCCTTAGCCAGGTCTATAAAAGTTACAATAGTCGGGATGCTCTTATCAACATTATGTTTGTTAAATAATTTAGTGCAAATGTTTGTTAAATAATTTAGTGCATCTTGTGGACCTATTTTCTTAACAAAACTAAATTGATGTTCTGAGATAATATTAGTTTTTGTAACAAAATCATACAGTCTATTATGTATTATTTTCTCGAAAATTTTTGCTACATTAGATATTAATGAAATAGGCCGATAGTTTGTGATCTTATGTTTTTCACCTGATTTGTAAACTGGCGCAATTTCCGCATTCCTGAGTGCATTAGGCCAAATACCTTTCTCAATGCACGAGTTAATAATATAAGTTAGAGCTTCAGCTATATAGTTGCCCATTAATTTCAAGGTCTCGGATTTATCAAGTCAACTCCCCCACTTCTTATTTTTAATGTATTGATTATAGATATTACCTCACTCATGCCCGTTGGGTTAATAAAAATCGAGTTTAGATTCATAGACGGCAATTTGAGTACCGCATTATCTTATTTAACAATTTTTTCACTCAACTCTCGACTTATTTTACTGAAAAAGCTGTTCATATTGTTAGCTATTTCTGTTTTACCAGTTACTTTCCTATTTTTATATGATTTATGCCTTCCTTGGATTTTGTATTGCCTATTTTTTTTTTTTTTTTATTTTATTGACCATATACATATGCTTATCAAAAGCATCCTATAGAGACAAACTTAGTTGCCTGTACATAGGTATGGTACAGATAATCTTAGAATCTATAACTTAATCTAAAAAATAACAAAAAGATGATACAGCATCTTTTTGATAATCTTTTTAATGAATTCCTGTGTAAGTTAAGTAACGATGCATACAATTTTCAAATAACGCTATCTATAATTTTCTCTTATAAACTTTTTTAGTCTTTTCTTAATTGCGATTTTGTTACCTCCTAAAGTTTTAAGATCATTCGTTAAAGTGTTGTACACTTTTACAGCTACGAAATAGCTGTTTTTTCTGTTCACAGCTTTCTTATTTTTTGGTAATTGTATACTCTTATTCCTAGTATTGCTAGAACTTGTGCTATATTTTTCTCTTAAACTATAGTAATGATATGTAATAGCCTCCAATTGGAAAAGTTGCCTTACAGTAAGAGGAGGGTCTTGTATTTGAAACTGATCCCTGTTTATAATTTTTAATAGTTTCTTCTGTATTCATTGTATCAAATTTAAACAATTATTGTACGCTCCTCCCCAGGCTATTATGCCGTAGTTAGTTAAACTTTGGAAAAAAGCATAATACATCATCATTAATGTTTTGTTATCCATTCTTTTTTTTATTTTCGCAAAAATAAAAATTAAATATTTTGTTTTTTTTACTATATAATCAACATGTTTATCCCATTTCATGTTATAATCAAAAATTAATCCCAAATATTTATGGCTTTCTACTCTTTCTATTTTAGTATTTCCTATCTCTATATTTAGACTGTCCGGGACACTATCACAGTAGCAGCCATAGGCAATATAAACCGTTTTTTTAACATTTAGAGATAATTTATTTACAGTAAGCCACTTTGCTACATCGCTAAGATATTTGTTCATTTTGTCCTGGGCAGAAGACCACGTGCTATCACTAGCAATGATAACAGTGTCATCGGCATAAGACACAATTGTATCATTCTGCATATCCCTCAGTAGATCGTTAACATAAAGTATGAAAAATAATGGTCCTAATATGGTCCCTTGCGGGACACCAATAGTTATATCTTTATATTCACTTTTACAGTCTTGGATTTTAACATATTGTTTTCTACCTGAGAGATAGCTATTTATTAAGTCAAAAGCACTACCTCTTATTCCATACCTATCTAATTTATCTAAAAGTTTCTTGTGATCTACTGTGTCAAAAGCTTTTGCTAAATCCAAGAATGTAGTTATTATCGGAGTACTTTTGTCTATATTATTATATATAATGTTTGAGATGTAATTTAAAGCATCCGTAGTTCCTCTATTTTTAACAAAGCCAAATTGTTTATCAGATATAATATTACATTCCGTTAGGAAATTAAACAATCTATTATATAATATTTTTTCAAAGATCTTGGCTATATTTGATATCAGCGATATCGGTCTGTAATTTGATACACAGGAACTATCACCAGCCTTGTATATAGGAACTATGTCCGCTTGTTTTAAAGCGTTTGGCCACGTGGCTTGTTGTATACACACATTAAAAATATGTGTCAATGGTTCCGCAATATAATTTGCAATTGTCTTAATTGTTTTAGCATTAATATTATCAACACCTCCAGTTTTATTTTTCAGCGAATTAATAGTTTTCATAATCTCAAAATTGTTAGTAGGGTAGATGAAAATTGATTTATTATTTTTATCTGGGGGTTTTCGTTCTGTATCTAAATTTTGAATCTTATTACTTAAATCAATACCTATTTTACAAAAATAATTATTCATGTGATTAGCTATAGTATATTTGTCTTCAACCTTTTGACCATTTACGATTAGGTAATCAAGTGACTTGTTTTTTTGAGATTTTTTGCCAATCTTTGTGTTGATAATACTCCACAACTGTCTTGGATTGCCAATATTTTTTTTTATTTCACTATTCTCAAATTTGTATTTCGCATCTTTTATAACTTTATTCAAAATTTTTTCGTAATTTTTGTATTCATTTTTTAAAACTAAGTTAGTTGGGTTCATTTTCCATAGATTATACATATTTTCTTTAGTACCGCATGACACTTGGATAGCTTTAGTTATCCAGTTTTTTCTCGGCAGTGTACTTTTATTTTTTCTATTGTTTTTTTTGCAACATGTAGCATTTTCAAGACAGTTATGTGACATCTGTATCATATTATCCACTGCTTCATTGGGATCTTGTTTGGTCAGCAATGATTGCCAATCCAGTTTTTCAGCATATTTTTTTAGTTTCCTGTAATTTATGTATTTGTTATCCTTTTCGCCATCTTTCTGTAGTGTGTTCTCATTAACACTTATGACTAATGGATAGTGATCGTTAAACGGATTATTCAATTTAAAAGAATCAATATTGATGGTTTTAGTTTTAGCGAAACAGTTGTCAATGCACGTGCCATTTTCATTATTTAAGGAGGGTCGTGTAATTCCTCTAAAGTATGGTATATATCCAAGTTCTAGATAATTCATTAAAAATTCCTGACTAATTATTTTTTCACTCATTTCATTATTTACCATATTATTTTCTAATATATCTATATTAAAATCTCCAAAAATGCAGTGGTTATTAATATTTCTATTTTTTGCTAAAAACTTTTTGACACTATTTACAAATTCAGACTTTAGTATATCATGGCACCTATATATGGCAGATATTCTTATTGCCTCTCCGGACATAAGTTTAATGTCAGTACTTACAACACTCAATCTATCAACAACATCTATTCTAGTATTATAATAAATATTATTTTTTATATATATCATGACGCCGTCCGCCTTATTTATATAACTTTCATTGTAACAACTTTCATAACCTTGCAGTTGATAGTATTGAGAATGTTGCAATTTCCAAGTTTCCGTACATACAATTATACATGGTTTTCTTACTAAACATTCAATGAAAACTTCCAGCTTTTCAAAATTTGCATTCAAACTCCTTATATTCACACACAACATTACGTTCTTTTATTTCATTATTGCTTTATTAAGTTTTTTTATATCGTCTATTTCCAATTCAAACTTGCTTATCTCTTCAAAATTGATGTCTTGATCCATCACTATTGCTTCTTGCTTCTTAGTCTTGCTGCTATATTCACGTTGATTGATTGGAGTGACGTTGACGATATTCCAGAAGTTTTAGCCACGACACCTTTGTCCGATGTTCTCACTGCATTGCCGATATATCTTGGTAATGCAGGCTGCGTCGTATAATCGGTAAAGTCGATGAACTTTCTGATCTTAGATTGCAGAATTTCGCATTCGTGGCTATCTGTTGCCATATGTTCAACTCTGAAATTTGTTTTATATCGCTCATTGCTATAATCACAATTTGCACATTTTAATTTATTTACTTGACAATCTTTAGTTTTATGATCACCAGCACACCTTAGGCATATAGAATTATTTTTACATTTGCTGCCACTGTGTCCATACCTGCCACAATTAAAGCATGATTTAATGTTACAGTAATCATACACTCTGCAGCTTTGATAACCTACAAATATTCTATTATTGTTCTCTCTGATGTGTTGGTATGTTTCGGCTGGCATTTCTAGAATCACTGTTTGCAGATTCGTTTTGTTATTCTTGTAGGAAGTCAGAACAACACATTTCTTTTTAAAATTTCCAAAGTTCCTTTCATTGATGTCATTTTCCATATTTTTATCATCCATATTTTCCAAATTGTTTATTCCTACAACTTTTACTTTAGGATTATTAACCTGTTCCTTATTGACATCACATAATTTTGACAGCTTACTTTGTAGTAATTTATGAGCTTTGCCTACACTTTCCTCATTTAAACAGTTTATAATTATTTCATCTTTTTTCTTGACTACTTTTTTAGTTTGAATTGATTTGTCTTTTATCAAGTAATGCGATACCAATTGATTTATATCGTCAATGGTTTCCTCTTCAGATTTATTATTTATTATAATACTAGGTATACGTTTAGGCTTACTATTATTTTTATTATTTGAGATAACATCAGCAAACGTCTTACTTTTAACCATCGGCAGTTCATTTCTTTCTTTGTCTAGTAATTGTTTCAATAAATCATTTTTTTCTTTTAATTCTTTATTCAATTCTCTCAGTAAAGCATTTTCACGTTTGATGTTGTCTCCTATTAGTTCTTGCTCACCTTCGTTAAGTAGATTATTCTCGAATTCTTCTAGTATTTGCTTTCTTATTTTTTGTTTTTCAAAGGCCTTGACTCTTGCGATTATGAGCCTCGCATCATTTCTTAGCGTTTTTGTATTGTCTTTTGAGGTTAGGTCGAGTTCCTCATGTTCAGGACAGATTCCTAGCGCTGCACTTAATCTTATGGCTTTTTTTATTTTTTCAAAATCACTAGTTTGATACACCTTATCACACACTATACACACCACTGACTTAACTTTTTGTTTGTAATTAATTTTAAGCACATTTTCCTTTAGACTACGCTGCGAGCCACTGCTTGCCGCGGCCATCTTGCTAATCTTATGATTTCATCGTTAATAATTTCCCACAGTTTTTTTGGGTTGTTGATATGGCTTTGAACTAGACTTTATCGTATTTGACTTTTGCATCTTTAATAACTTTATCTAGAATTTTAGCATAAATTACATATTGTAATGTAATCACCGATTCCATTACGCATCCAAAACACTACTATTGCTATACATATCATATCTACACACACACACACACGCACACACTTACTTACTAGCACGTCATCGCAGCACTCAAGAAGCGGAGCTGACAAAAAAAACAGGAGAAAGAGAGAGAGATTCACTTATAAGAGCAAGCGGCACATAAGAAGTGGATGCGAAAAAAAACCAGGAGAGAGAAAAATCTACTCATACGTACAAGCGGCACCTAAGAAGAAAAGAACGGGAAAGAGAGAAAGATTCGCTCATACGTACGAGCGGCACCTTCACGAAAATAGGCTATATTCCAACGAACCAAGCAATAAATTCAAAGTGTCATAAGAACGCTAGGAGATATTTTAGATTCAATGAGAGCTTCATAAGAACCGCGTATTCGTATTTTTAAACACGAGAACAACGTAGCTGTTTCCACGTAATGCGACGACAAACCACCGCGGAAAGATGAGCACAACTATGAGAAAAAAACTAGCGAGGAGAGAAAGAAACCGAAGCGCAATATTCGACGATCTGGAAATCCATTGGAAAGTAGGGAAAAAGAGACCGCGGGAGAGTTCTAAAAGAGACAAATTCTTAAGTGGTAGTCATAAACTATGATGTTTATGACTTGACCTGCCACGATTCCCTTCATGTTGAGAGAGGAAAATACAAATAGCAAGGTGATCCAATATGGAAATCCCTAGCCCGAGAAAAACAAGGGGATATGCGAGTATATAAAGCCCGGGAGCAAAGGGCAATCGTCGTCAGATCAGTCAGTAATCTCTCGCAGAACGTTACTCTGCTCGTCGCCAGACCACTCATATAAAAAAACTAGCATCACGCAGTATACGCTACTTGTGCGTTGCGAAATAAAGAGTATCGGACTTAGTCGCTCAGTCGAGCAAGTGCATCCATCGGCATTTTTCCGAATATCACCCCCTGCTGAAAAGAAGAAGCAACAGAGGCAGTTGACTCCTTACGATCTACACTACGCACATCGAAAGGACGAGCCGTCACATCTAGTGCATCTAGCCACCGCTGTAACCTGAACCACCGAGCCTAGGCTGGAAGGCGCCAAGGATTGACAGCTGCAGACACTCAAGAATCTCTTCACACATATATACAAACAGCCACGCACACTCACACATTAAGGTACTTTTCTCTTTTCATAGAAATAAACGTGTGTCGATTTTAAAAGAAATAATGTATAGTTTAAGTGACTTCGTATCCGGCTCCCTTCCCCGGTAGGCAATGACCGCGTCCGCGGTAGCCAAAAGGGATTTCCTATCATTCATTCATTTAATCATTTAAATTATTATAACTTTCACGTATCGTGAAGTTCGACTATTAATTCAGGTAGGAATTCATGTAAATGTATTAATGTGTTAGATTTTGTAATTTAAATTTATAATCTGGACGTAACAATATTGTGATTTGAGTTGGTTATTGTTTATATCAAGTTGCCATAAATCATACAAAAATTCTTTAGTTTTACATGATTTTATGATTGCACTTATGATCCAGCTTTTTCTTCCTCCTACTCTTTCTTTTTTTGGTGGTAGCTAAATCTATACAATTTTTAATCTCATTCAGCAGCTTATCCGTCGCCAGGTTAGGATCCTCTATCGACAATATTTAACTCCGGTTTTTATTCATTGCAATATTTATTAGTTTTTTGTAATTTAATTTTTTGTAATAAATATAGGGTAGTAGTCTGTTATTAGAAGTTTTTTTTTGTAAGTAGCTGTTGTTAAATTGTTTGTTTTGATAAAAATATTGTCGATACAGGAACCCTTAGCGAGTCCCACGTGCGGCTTGGTGATACCAACAAAACCAGGAATGTACCCTTTCTAGTAAAAATTACATAAGAATTCCTGACTAAGATTATCAAATTCCAATAAATCAATGTTAAAATCTCCTATAACTAGATGATTTTTAATATTTTTCTTCTCAACTAAATATTTATTTAGATATAGAATAAATTCAGATTTTGGAATCTAATGTGACATATAAACTGCTGACACCTCAAGATTACTTTGATCATTCACTTTAATAATCATATTTATAACTTTAATCCTCCCAGTTTCAACCACTTCAGTTATTTGAACTATAATTAGTACTGTAATTATAGTAACATTTGTAATTATAGTCAGATCCTTTTAATTCATATATTTTGTAATTAATCTGTTGTAAGGCTTCAGTACAGATAACTATAGATGGCTTAGTATTTAGACCATCTACTAGTAATTTTACTTTATTAAAATTAGCATTCATGCTTCTAACATTTATATGCATGATTGTATCATTTTTACTACTACTAATTTTGTTGAAACTACTGCATGTTTGTTCATTTTGAAAAGAATCTTTCTGGATCATATCTATGAAATCAAATGTAGCCATATTTACGTATTTATTACTTTGTTTTTCTTGTCTTTGTTGATGCCAGTATTGAGCAGTTATTGTCGTTGTTTTTGCTTCATTAGCGCTTGCTGTTATTTTGTGAAAGTCCAATTGTCATGTGTTTTGTCTTGTTTTTGTTGTTGTGAAGTACCAGGTTTATTATTTCGTTGAGTCAAAATTTGTTCTGAATCCTTATTATCCACTGCTGGTACATGTCTCGCTGGTGTTTGACGTCTATTGTAGATTGTATCAGATGATGGTAATGTAGGGCTCAACGGGTAGTCCGTTAAGTCAATGAACTTTGCAATTTTCTTCTTCGGGATAGTGCACAGGTTAGAGTCATATGCCGTGTGATTTATTTCTAGTTTATAACTAAATCATTCTGACATACGTATGCAGAACTTTTCGTTTCTTTGGAAAATCACTGAATTTATTTGATTGAACTATTAAGTTCCTCCTTCTTTACGTAGCACAATCCATTTAGTTTTTCCTTGAGTATAGTTTTTGTCACTTCAGCACAATCTTCACTCCGCTCCAAATTTCTTCAAAAAATTTACACGAGTTCTTTGAACAATTCTAAGCATATTTTGTTCTATAAAAATTTTTCGTTAAGTTAATATTTTTTGAGTAAAAAATCATGAAATTTTATATTATACTGTGATACAAAAACCGCCATTTTGAAAAATCTAAGAGAATAAAAAGGTTGTCATTAGGTGTTTTAGAAACGTTAGGCAATAATTACACGGTTTATGCTGTTTTTGCACGCATTGTAGTATCTAATCGAGGTGAATTGCTTGTTCCTAGAGGAAGCTTTGTAATAGTAAAATCTTCAGTTTTGCTAAAACTTCATAGAAACATCTTTTTAGATGTTAGAAGTTCGAATTACGTGTTTTTAGGAAATGTCCGTATGGATGTGACTGTGTGTGTGTGTGTATGTATACCGTTATATTTCTTAAACTACTCGATTGAAATAAAAAAACCACTGCCAATTCATTGGCACGTAGCTTCCTCCAAACAAATCTATTGTTCCTTCTTCGTATATATCATTCAAGTATATTAATTTAATAATGCATTTCTTTTTCTCCGGATCTTCTTAATAAAATGAATTACAATTTATATTACAAATAGACCTCATAACCTCATAAAACCATAAATTTTGTCAAAACATTCCGAGTTTTCGTAAGCGAGTTATAAGGTTTGACAAAAATAATAATTTTCAGTTATACAGGGTATAGAGGGTGAGAGACTTAGCCGAGGTAATCAAAAGATCTATCTCTTCCCAAAATTTCAAGCGCAATAAGGCCTTTCTACGCTTGTAATCGAAACTCAAAGAAACTCATTTTGATCAGTTTTTGATTTATTACTAAAAAAAATAAGTAGTCAAATCACTTGAAATTTTAATGGAATATAGTTCGACACGTAACCCATCACCATATTTTTTTTCGTGAGGTTATGATGTTTAATTTATTTTTATATTACTCCATTACTGGCGCAGCTTTTCGGCCCAGCTGCCGAGGGCCTTTCGCCACCTCTGTGAGGAAGTTGCACCCAATTCTATTCTTATTTCTTTTTTATCCAGTCTTATTCCTTTCTTTATACCTCCCTGGAATGATTTTCCGGTGAGGACATATTTCAGCCACGCACCTTGTTGGTCAAGCCAACACTCTCTGTCCTCGAGAGGACATCGGAAGAAGGCCCGTTTTTTCGGAACTAGCTTCCCGCCGGTAAGGCCGGCGTTCCCTGCCTAGTGCATCGGAGTGACCTACCTACTTTATCGGCCTTTCTACATAGTCCCTACCACTGTTTCCCATTTGCCCAGGTGTAAGCCTATGAGGCAGGGAAAACCCGAAATTATACTGACGGAAAATTCTGTGGAAAAACCTGCCTCGAAACAGCCGGTGTCCAGAGTTCTTTTCCCGCTGGAAAACACTCCGAGAAAATCCGAGTGATCGAACCCTCGATCTCTAGAACAGCGTTGTTTCTGTGCCTAGCACGCTAACCACTGAGTCAACGCCGCTCTTTTGTTATGATATTTAGTTTCAGATATATGAATTTTTGAAAAAAAATCACCTTTTTTATTTTATCTGCCGGACGGAGCGGTCAATCCCGAGGACCAAACGGGGAAAAATAGGGCATTTCATTATCTTTTAAATGCATTTTAGCTGAATTGTTTGTGACAATGGAATGATTGAAAAAAATGAAAATGATGTTTTTCGAAAATCAAAAAATGGCCATAAAAAGAAAATAATTCAAAAAATTAAAAAATAAAGGTTTTTCCAGAATTTAGAATCCAAAAATAGATATGCATGTCAAATTTGATTGATATTAACTGAGTAGTTTCAGAAATATTACAGTATACATACACACACACATCGATACTGACATTTCCTAAAAACACGTAATACGAACTTCTAACATCTAAAAAGATGTTTCTATGAAGTTTTAGCAAAACTGAAGATTTTACTATTACAAAGCTTCCTCTAGGAGGAAGCAATAATGCAAAAATTTTCACCTTTTTTCACTCACTCCCAAAAACAGTTGTAAACGAATTTTCAACAATGAATTCGATTGCTTTATAGAAATAAATGTAATAAACGTAGTGATATGCAAAACTGAATTTAATAAGGCGCCAGGTTTTCGCTGCACTGCTCTGCTTAGCTCCACTTACTAAATGGGGCCGTTTGTACTTTGGAGAGAGCCCCCCACCGCCAGTTCCGCTTCGTGTACCTAAAGTGCGTTTAATTTTTCGAGACACTTTGGAGAAAACTCTCTTTCTATCCAAAGTGCCTCTGAGTTTAAAGATACTTTGGGTAGTAAAGAGCTTGATTCGACGACAGTGAGAGATATGCGTACTATCCGGTGGTCGGCGGACGACTGACGGGGCTTTTTTCACCACTGTTCTGTATATATTTCGCGCCCACCACCACACATACACGGACAGACATATATATATACATATATATATATATATATATATATATATATATATATATATATATATATATATATATATATAAGGATCAGAAATTTCGCTGTCTATTATAATATAATACCATCAGCTTTACGTTCTAAAAAATTAGCAAGGCTTGAGTTCAAACCTGCATTCGTGACATTTCCCTCATCTCTGGTTTGAAGCACATGCGCGCGCACGCACATTTTTCATATTCAATGATAAATAATATTATGCGAACATGCAGTAGAGAATATAGCTACACTGCTATAACTAATTCTAAGATGAGTAGAAACTCACACATATACACGCTAGCGCACACAGTGATCACACACCAACAGAAAGCAGAAGAGTGGTGAAATTTTTCCCCCCAAGTGTCTTAAAGCGCACACACACATGCAAAAGTCACAGAAGTTGTGTTAACGTTAGCGTACGGGAGCTATCACTTAGTTCTCATATTATCCTAATAGACGAACTTCTGTTATACTGTTTTAAAAGAAGATAATGACTTGATAATTTGATGTAAGATGAGATAATAAGAAAAATAAAAAATCATTTCAAGATAGTTTATCAGCTTACAATCCTTTATCCTGTTGTTATGTAGTCATCTTAAATATGAATGACAATTGAAGTCATGTTAACGCTAACGTATAGCTATTTCGTTGGTTTCTTTCTATCCTAATAAAAGTAATCGGGTTTCTAATCGATTAGCGGTCCATATTTCTGAAGATGTTGGCCGAATATTTTTACGAGATAGTAACTTCTTTATGTACACCGCAAGAGCTATCTTTCGAGGCCGGTTGCACGTCAATACAACATTTTTGATATTTGATCGTTATACGTTGTGTGTTATTTTAACACACATTCACTCACTCCTTACGTAAATATAAGCCGGAATAGACTCCAAATTTTAAATCCAAAAGATAACTAGTTAGATAGTTTTTTAAAATATCAGATTATATATTACTAGGAAAATTTTTCAACTATCAAGTGTTTCGCTTCTTTGAATCAAATTACCAATATTATCAAAAATTCAGGTTTCTGATTCCCTCACTTCTTTATAATCCGATCATCTACATCATAAAAACTCAGCGTATAGAATATTGTAATCTGATTAGGCGCAGAACTGGATAATATTAGTAATTATAGTGAATGTTACGAATGCGTGCACTTTGGACTTATCTTTCTTAATTCTGCTCCGCTCAAGTTGAGGAGTAAGGTGTTCTGAAGCTCTCCCCCAAATTTTAAGGTCCTGAAATCATAATACACAAATACTGAGAAAAATGCATTTTAAGTTTCACTTAATATCTGGTTATAGAAAATATAATTACAATTTTTCTATTGATTTTAGACCTTTTTCTACTGGAAGATGCCTTGATCAGTTATACCAAGTTTTGCATAGATCCATCTCATAACAGCTGTGTTATCCTGTTTTTAATGAACTAAATCAGAAAATGATTAATAGTTAAAAAATGCAATTTTGGGACTTAGAAGTATTTTGGTAATACAAGCACCAAATATGCATTATTTATAGAGATAATTTTTTTCTTTTGACTGTATGCATTGTTTTTAATGTTCAAACTGACTATAGTTATATGAAAAAAAAGTTTACATAGATCAAATAAAATAAATTAATATATGTAATACTTACATATTGTGTCATCCTTTAAGTAGCATAACAAAAACACTGCACACGTCAAGTTGTAGATTAAAGAAAAACTTGTCCAGAGTGAAGAGTAGGTCACAGATCTGCTCAGCTCTGTTCAGCTCTACTCTCTCTCTCCCTCTCTCCGTCTCTCCCTCTCTCTTACTCCCATGAGACTCTGTAGCTCCTGTTGCTTTGTTGGTATTTCGAAAAAAAAAAAGAGCAGAGGGGAAAAATTATGTTATGCAGGGTTTGTATTGTTTTAGGTTGTTGTTAGTGTTAGGTTATGTGTATGTAAACTTAGTGTACACCTGCTGAGTAATAATTATCTAAATGATTTCTCTTCCTTCGAGCTTGACGTGCTGCCAGAGTGCAATCTGCTGCCCTTCTTCCAGACCAAAAAAGACGTTATTCGTCCACATTCTTGGCCCAGTTCACTGCAGAAATCCGTGTTGACGATGAAACTTTCTCCATAAGCGTTGTCATCGCACAGAGCTTTGAAAACTTTTGAGTCTCCATCTCCTTGTTAAGTGACGATTTGTCGCTTACATAAATAATTTTTGTAAGTTCTTGACACTCGCACAGCTGTACAGCTGTGGGAGAGACTCGACTTACTGAATCGCTCCTGAGTGTCAATGCTCTCTATTTCTCTCTCTCCTTTTGTGACATAAAAATAAAGATCTTCCTTACCTTGTCGCGGTGGCAGATAAAAGGGTGACTTCGTTTCTCTCGCAAATATACTTCTATCTTCACTTGAATATTCTAACGGGAGATCTTTGTTTATTAATAATTCAATTAAATACAATAAAACTAAATTAGATTTTACAATTGATAGACTTACATGTGTAATATAAGCAGAAAATCAAATTGGAAAAATTGAATTAAAAATGTGTGTCCGCTCGGCAGTTTGGTTCGAGTTGGAGTGAGTTGAGGTAGCGTGGCTTGGGGACGCTCGGAAGTATTTCCGCTGACGTCACTGCGCACTCATTAGGCCTTACAGAACCTGGCAACGGTGCAAGTGTTCAAACTGCAGCGTGGCTTCGCACGTGCGGTCTTGCGCAGTGGAGGGAAGTTGTTTACGAGTGCGAGATTCTTGGCTACCTGATACTTCTGTGGCCTTGAGTCCCGCTGTACCTTTTATGTGTAAAACTTTCCCGATTTTATATTAGAAATGATTATTCGAATATAATTATAGGAAAGTTGTCATATAACACCCCTATATAATTCTTGTATTTGATTCCGTGGGTCGATTCTGATCTTTGAAACATTTCTACGATACCATCTACTTCCATCTTTCCAGAACTACCCTCTAATTACTTTCCCATTAGCATTGCGAATCAACGTTGTAACCCCTTGAAAGGAAGAATAGCCTTGCTTTCTTCAAGAACCATCACCTGACACAGTTTCACGGTCATCCTCTTGAGTTTCACTGCTACAATCTTCCAGCATGGCTGCTCTTATTGAGTCCTTAGCTACAATTATTTTGCGGTAAATTCATTACAAAAAAATTCAAATAATTTTAATAATTTGGTGATAACTTTTTATCAAAGTACTTTGTTTGGAAAAACGGCTTTTTAATAGTATTCTACGGGAATTTTCCTATAAAAATCATACATGAAAAGTGGTAGAATAATTTTTTGATGACAATTAGACATTGTCGAAATAGAATATGAAAAATTTACGATTTTTCGAAATTTACGGTTTTGCATGCTTTCGGTATTTTGTCGATAACTTTGCGAAAATTTTTTTAAAGAATTTATCTATTGCAGGAGCTTATTCTGCGTAAAATTTCCTATTAAAAAAGCTAATAAAAAAATCGATTTTTTTTAAGTTTTAACTCAGGCTGGGCCCTTTAAAGGAATTCAATTTTAATACAGGCAGACATACTCATTGGTAACCACGGTAATAACCAGGAAATTTTTCTACTATTTGAAGGATGGGACAGACGGCAGTTGGAAATCCCCAGATAGGCTGTCAGAATGAAATCATTACCAGTCCTAACAGTACAAGATCCATTCAATGACTTCGATGAGACGCAATGTGTATATATATATATATATATATATATATATATATATATATATATATATATATATATATATATATATATATATTATAACGGGTTGCTACCCGTACCCACGTGGTATTCGAGGCAGGTTGAGCGAGCGACGACACAGGCAGCATTGGCTATAAGGATAGCATGCTTGCTTAGAGATCTCGGGGACGCCGGATCGATCCTCGGTCCCGGCGCTCCTTTTGTGTTTTTCGTCGCTCACTTAAGGTCCCACCCCGTTACATTGCGCCCAACTGAAATACCCACAGAGAGTGGAGAAAGAAGATTCCTGGCGGTCTCCCGATCTTCTGCGTCAGAGAAGGAGACGAGGAAAAGAAGAACCCCCACCTACGATCTACGAGGCTCTCCCTAGGCTCGCCTTCCTCGAGGGAAAAGGGATGGAGCGGATCAAAGAGGTGTGGGGATGCCCGAGGCCTGGAGACATCGTCGAAGAGCTAGTCGGCGAAGAGGCTCCCTGCATTACCGCGCTGCAAAGAGAGTTGTAGAGTTGAAGCCGGGACGGTACTCCAACTCTAACGGGGGGTTATAACGGGTTGCTACCCGTACCCACGCGGTATTCGAGGCAGGTTGAGCGAGCGACGACACAGGCAGCATTGGCTATAAGGATAGCATGCTTGCTTAGAGATCTCGGGGACGCCGAATCGATCCTCGGTCCCGGCGCTCCTTTTGTGTTTTTCGTCGCTCACTTAAGGTCCCACCCCGTTACAATATATATATACGCTCGTTTTGATAAACAATATTTTGATCAAAAGTTATTAAATATATTTATATATATATATATATATATATATATTTTAAGTGATGAAGTTGCGATTATAAAATCGAGTTACACAAAATAATATACATCATACGTAGCGCAAAAATCGAGAATCTTCGACTCTTAACAGTTGCACCTCGGGAAAAAATATTACGTATCCCGAGGAATGCTAAAACAAAAGCGCAATCATAAAACTTCTCCACTTGCGAAGCTCACGCGAAGCTGCGAAGCTCTCTCTCCACTCTCAAGCGTAGTGGCGCATCACTCCGAAATTCGACTAGCCACCGAACGGTCATTCATAAAGAGTGCGGGCATGCGCACGCCGCCACCGAGCGCCTTTTTAAGTATTTTTATCATTGTCATTATTCATAAATAAAATAAAGTAATTAATTTTTGAGATTGTGGACTCATTTATTCCTATTAATCAATAGTCTACATAGTTTCTGTTTATTTAATTTAGTAAAGATAAAATTATATAGTAGTAGTAGTAATTTATTGCTCATACTTTGCATTTACAATATAATAAATTATCATTATACATAATTTGCTTTTTAAGTGTACATTTTATTTATCATTATTATATCTGTCTTTTTGTGTTGATCTTATTTTTTTCTTCTGAGTTCTTTCTCTTCTTCTTCGTTCCTTTTCTCCTCTATTTTAGTCTTTCTTATCCTTTCTTTTTTCTCCAGTAACTCGTACTCCTCTTGTCCTACTTTGGCCTTTATGTTACCATTTCTGCCTGCTTCTCCTCTACTCCTTGCTTAGTCCATCCTATTCTATCTGACCAACATAGCGTCTTCTTTTGCCTTTATCTTCTCCAAACTCATCCACTACTCCATATTCACCTTACTTTTTGCATTTACCTTTTCTCTCTTTTTCATATCTCCTCCATCTGCCTCTTCATTGTAAAAATTATTTTCTTTGTGTCGTCGTTCTGTGTCTCCTCTACCTCGCATCGTATCCCTTCTAGGAGATCTTCCAGGAGGTCTTCATCCTCATTACAGTGCACCTCTCTATGCATTATAATCTCTCTTCTGCCACTCTTTAATTCATCGGCTCTTTTCCTTTTACCTGCGCTGATTACCCTAACCTAATTTTCAGTTTTTTCTTAACTTGCTCTTTCTCTTTTCTCTCCACTTCTTTTCTTGCCTTCACCATCCACTCCTTCATCTCTTCCTTCAAATCTTTTATCTCCGTCTCCATTCTTCTCTCGTATCTGTCATCTCTCCACTACTTGCTTGTCTTTTGTCTTGATCTCTTTAGCTTCTTTCGCTTGCTCTGCGATCTGCATTCGTTGGACGTTCGTTCCTCCATTCTACTCCGTGCTACCTTCTCGTCGTTTGTAGTCCTCCCCTCGCGCTCCTAGTGATATTTTCTCGAAAAAACGCCATAGAATTTTGCGCGCTCAATTAAAATCTCGCCTTTGTATCTTCTTCCTCTTCTGCCTCTTCTCTTGCTCTTCTATTTTATTTTTCCTTTTCCAAATAATTCCGTTTAGGTTTCTACTTCTGTTTTCCACCCTCTACAGACATCCTGTCATTCTCCTCCTGATATCTTTGTTTCTTCACATCTCTCTATCACATGCTTCAGCGTCTCCTCTTCCTTCCCGCACAACCTACATCTCCTCTCATCTTCACTCTTCCAGTATTTATTTCCTCTTATTTCACTGTCCCTCTGAACAGTTCAAATGTTCAGGCGTTTCTCCCTGCTCCTTGTTTATCCTTTCGATCTTTTCCTCCACACCTTCGCCTTCTTCTATTCTTCTGATGTACTCTACCATTGCTATCCCACTTTTTGCAGCTCGCTTTTCGTCACGTTCTCTTTCGCCCATCCCCTACTTTCCTGCCCCCTTCACTTTGCATTCCGTTTTATCATAAATCTCCAAGACCCTTTTTATTTTCCAAATTTCTTCTCTTTTTATCTTGTCAAATACTGCTTGCATGCGTCCATAGCAAATATATATTTTCCCGCCTTTCTTTTCTTAGTTCTTGTTCCAATGCTTTATTCAGCAGGTATATTGCGTTGGACATTCCTCTTCCACTTCTGAACCCCATCTGCGTGTCATTTAATTTGCCCTTTCCTTCCAGCCTGTTCTCCAACCTACCCTTATCACCTCCGCGTACATTTTATATCTCGTAGCCATTAATAATATACTTCTATGATTTTCTCCCCTTTTTTATAAATCGGCGTCATTGTATCTTTCTTTCATTTTTCTGTTAAACCTTCTCCTTCCTAAGTCTTACTTAAAATCTCTGTGAGTTCACCTACCATCATATTATTCCCGTATTTCCATGCATTCCTTTTGTTGTACTTCCTTCGTGCTATTTTTTTTAATTCCTTCACCTTATCTTTCAATTCTTTTTTTAGTTCTTCTCTTTTCAGTCTTTCCTCTTCATTTCCATTGCTCCTTTCATCCTCTCTTCGTTCTTCTTCTACTTTATTTCCCACTTCACTTTCTACTCCACCATCATCTTTTTTCTCTCCTCCCTTTCTTCCTTCAGTCTTTGTTGGCGTCCTAGCCGTTATGCTACTCCTCTCAAACTGGCTTTTCTGTTTTTCTAACTCCACCATTTCTCTTTTCTTTGTATCCTCCTCTGCTGGACTCCTCTCCTTTCCTTTCCCTTCGTCTTTTTCAACCTTTTTGAAGCTTTATGTCAGGCTCAGATGCTTTTGCACGCTCTCCCCTTCCTACCTCCTCTACCTTTTGGCGTGCTTTCCCACTTTTTGCTTGTGTCTTCTCCTATGTGTATAAATTCAATTCCTCGCGGGGTTTCGAATTGCTGTTCCTCTTTGTAGTCGTCGTTCCTTTTACTCCCTATGATCACCTCTTTTGTCGAGTCACTAACCTTTTTTTCCGCTGTCTCCTTTTCTTACTGTTTCTTTTTTACTCTCTTTTTTTCTCAGCCCTGTTGCAATGTTTACTTCGTGTATTCTCCTCCTTTCCCTTTCTCTCTTGATACTCTCCCTTACTCTCCACTGCACTTCTTTCTAACATAAATTGTACGCTTAAATAGTATCTCACTCTGATACGTCTGGTTATACCAAAAGACGCTAAACGACCCAATAAAATTATATATCCAATCATAATGTTAATGGACAAACTATACCTAGGAAGGAAGACAGCCAAGAACACCGTAATCATCATTTTGAAAGTAACTAAAGTTTTTTACAGAAATGATTCCTCTTTTAGAATCTAATATTGCTGAATTCAAAACCCATACATGAATTACTGACTTGCAAGTAATTATCGATCAACTCTGATGATATTCAGATGAACGACAGATATTCGTCATGTTAAGCGTGAGCAGCGCACCTGGCGGATTTGAAGGCGAAGCTTCCTCGATCCCCTAAACGGCTGTTGGAATCGATCGAAATCGAAATACAAACATTGAAATTTCACAATGTTAAAAGAAAAGGTTTATTTTTATTAAATTAACTGATTTGTTGAATTATGGAGGTGAAGGTACACGAAAGCACATTGTAGGTGAAAATGTTCTTGCCTCCCACATACTGTATTGCGGAATTCAAAGGAAAAAATATTGTGGAATTTCAAATACAACAAAACAAGTCAAAATATTGTGTTTAGTTATAAAATCAAGTGGGATTTATGATGCTCCACATGAAGTGAAAGTTGAAATTAATGTAGAGAATGAAGTCAAAACGGTATCTGGCATCTGTTCATACAAGGGAGGATTGTCAGGAACCTGTAAACATTGTATCGCTGTTTTAATGCACATAACTAGGTATGTTTAATCAGTAAACATGTACTCCGACAGAGACTATGAGTGTAAAAATATTTTTTGTAGGACAAAGAAACATGAATTTGAAGTGGCAATTAACATGTACTGATATTCGACAACAATGGGGCAAATTAAAGAAAAATGTAGTAGCACTGTATGAGACAGTTCCTATCAAAGGCTTTGCATGCGATTGTCAATCAAAACAGTGTAAATACAAGATCTCTCCAAGTTTAAATGAACAGCCTCTTATATATAAAAAACAGTAAATAATTCATCATGAATGAATGAATGAATAATTTTTTCTACAATTCAGAGTGATCAAGGAAGCTTCGCCTTCAAATCCGTCAGAGGCGCTGCTCACGCTTAACATGACGAATAATGGATGTCAAAATTTTGTTCGAGAATTAGTAAAAGAATTAAACAAATTGTCGTCTGAGCATCGTGAAATAAGTCAGTTACTTTCACAATGAAAAATAGAGTATCCGACGAACTGAAAATCACAAATGATATTATTAAAACATTCGAAAAAAATTGATTAAATACGTGTCCGCTTAAGTTTTTTTCCTGGTATGACAACGTTGCGATTGAAGCGTATTAAGAAAAACGTGTATGCCATCAATGATCAAATTGATGATTTAATTAAAAGTTTCAATAGCTTAACATTTAGGTAATCATCTTCAAGCGTTTACATAACTGTCTTCCACACGTCAAGTCGTATTGGTTTATAGGGTTAATAGTTTAAAATACCTGCAAAGCTTTTGTATGGATTTAGTTCTTTTTTATTTTTACGATAAAATATTGCGTAGATATTTAAGGTTTTAGTCAAGCTGGCAATGATTTTACTTTGGCTAAATTCGTGAGGTTTTCCCCAATCACGTACATAGAAATCTGAAAAATTGTAATAGGCTAAGCTGGAATAATATTCAATCACAAAACAGTTTTTCTAATGCTTGTGGCAAATATTGTATCATGTTCCTGTATTATATGATTAATGGTTTGGGTATGCAGCGATTCCTGCAAAATTTTGCATCAGACTTAAGCGGACAAAACAGTCCTATTTCTTGAAAAATCGATATTTTATGGGATATTTTTATAGCAAATTTCACGTAAAACTAGCTCGCGAAATCCGTTTTTGAAAAAAAAAATTTGTCCCAAAGTTACAAACTAAACACTGAATCTATCTTTTTAACAATTTTTTGGAAAATTAGGTATTTTTAAATTAAATAAACAAATAAATAAACAAAAAAAATTATGTCTTGCAATATATTATTATTAATACCTGTAATATATAAGTCATATATATTTTTTACGTGTATTTTAATAAAAAATTACACATGTATGCGTATAAATAAATTAATTTAAGCATAATACTAAAATCTTGAAAAGATCGCGCCATTTCTATACAAGACGCACTTAGCAGTTTGAAAATTCAAATTTAAATATCTGCGCGCTGCGTACCTCCTCTTGATAAATGTTAGAGCGCATGCGCGGCAGTATTGTTGGAAACTCAGTTTATCTGTGCGCATGTTACCTAACCCATCCTGCATACGCGCTATATCTACAAGTATTTTGAAATATATCTACAATAAACTTGTGATCATTTGTCTCAGTCATTGTAGCGTTTTATTTAAATATTTAAAAATATATAATTAAACTGTAGTAAAAAAAGGGCAGTAAAAAATGTGTAGTAAAATAGTGTAGTAAAAAAGGTGTAATGAAAAAGGTGTAGTGAAAAAAGCAGAGCAGTGAAATTTGTATGAAATAAAAAAAGTGTAAATTGTTAATGTAAGATTATTCTTTAATTGACAAAGGCTTCGAATAAGGATGCAAAGGGAAGATTTACATCTACTCATCCGGATGCCAAGTACTCGTTTGGCAGGACCAGTAAACGACCAAGAAGATTTTTAGGAAGTTCAACCGAGGATGATCTAACACTTCAAACTTTAAAACTTCAACAGCAGAAAACACTTGTGGGGTAAGGAACAGAAGTATACTGTATTCAATATTCTGTTCCCTGAGCTACAAAAGATTTTGTGTTGTAAACAATGCCATAGTGAAGTGCAACTCAATGAATCAGGAGTCAAGGTCTTAGGGTTCAAGATAGATGTACTATGCAATTAGTGTGGTGAATTAGCGTCAATTAATTCATGTAAGAAGATTGGACTTCTCGATCAGACGTACAAGAGCATCTGAAGATCAGTAATTTCAGCACGTGCTCTTGTTTATGGACACGCTGGCCTCACCACTTTCTGTGGTATTATGGATACGCTGAAGCCAGTGGCACAGTAAGCATTTGATTCAACAAACCAACTGTTGAGCGAACTTGTGAGACTGTAGCAAAGCAGAAGAAGCAGCTGCAAGTGCACTTGGACGTGATATCTCTGGTGATGGCTCTTGGAGTAAAAAGGGCTTTTCTCGTTACAAGCCTTTGCCAGCATTATTGGGAATACATCAAGTAAGTATAATTCTCTGTATTTTTATATCGTCACTACAAGTCAGAAATATTCATTAATTTTGTAGTATAAGTATGGTGCCAAATGAAAATATTTACCAATTTATTTTTATAAAAGTTAAGTATAATTTTTTCAATTTTACCCTGATATATTATTATTTAAAATAACATAGGAAATAATTAAAATGTCTTTTTTAACTTCCAGGTAAAGATTACCATACAGACCTGATATGGTATGACCAAATATACCATGTGAGTAGTCAAAATGTTGGTCTTGATAAATGGAAAAAGATATAATTGGGCCCACTTGATTGACTGCTTTGTAAATAAAGTTATAACTATAATTGTAACTCCAAACTTCAACGTTGTTTTTAACTAATATTGATTTTTCCTGATTTCAGCTCACTGTCCGTAAGATTCCGGGAGAATGGATGGATGAAATGGGCTGAAATTTTTTTAAACGTTCTAGACACATGTCATTCTCATCTGAATGAGGTGATTTTGATTAGAATATGTAGAAGTTGTTTTACAAAAAAATTAGTGGCAAAAATAGTCGACAAACAATCAAAAATATAGTATTTTTGTTGTAAAACACCTTCTACGCATTCAAATTAAAATCACCTCATTCATATAAGAATGACAGATGTGTAGAACTTCTAAAAAAATTTTGAGCCCATTTCATCCATCTGTTCACTGAAAATCTTACGGAAAGTGACAAAATACTTTAATGGGTACTTGTATTGTCACCGCTACCAGATAGCAGTACATGAGGCCTATTAGGGCTCAAATTTTAGATAATGTGACCTAGTTTTAGTATAAAAAATGTCTCAATTAGAACTTTATTTTATATATTAATTTTATATATTTTTATTTTTGAGCCCATATGACTGTTATCTCCCCTTAAGAAAAAATGATCAGATTGACGAAGAATTTGTTTATAAACTATAATATAATACGAAAAAATGTAATGTGAAACAATGAAGTAAGGGAATATTTAGCTTACGCAGATATTAAAAATGTGCAATTTCGGTAGGTTTTTATTGGATCCCCACTACAGTATTGTTGGTCTCCCAGTTGTCACGAGACTGATTGGTTCTCATTGATCCCACCCGCACTGAATGTAGCAATATTTTGAATATCACCTGCCATAGTTGCAGCACAGTGAGCAAAGTTGTTTCTCACAACTCTAAAGTAAAAACACACACTCTCAAAGTTAAGAAAAGAAGGAAATAATGGGTGAACAAAAGAGACAGGAGGATAGCAAGGTTCCGGACAGTTAGACCATCACCACCAAGCATCGCTGACATAAAATTTTATCCATGATGTTCAGCTTGAACAACTTCTATGGGAAAATTATTCATATAGGACTGGAAAATACCTCAGTAGCTTCTGGTAACTTTAATTCGGTTGTCCGACTGAATAATAACACCGAAGTATTTCTCCAGAAGTATTTCTCTCAGATAACGGTACGGAGTTTAAAAACCATGTCGTAGACAGATATCTGGAGTTGATCGGTGTCAAACATGAAACAACGCCGGTGTACCATCCTCAAGCTAATCCAGTAGAGCGAGTCAATAAGACGGTAACCAGTAGGATACGAGCGCTCATAGACGAAAACCATTCCAAATGGGATGAGCACTTGAGCGAAATGATCTTCGGATATAACACAGTTCCGCATTCAGCAACTGGGGTTATTCCAGCGATGATGTTATATGGCAGGCAACCACCAAACCCGGCATCTGCCAGGCGCAGCCAAGATATAGCGGCTGCTACAAAATAGGAGGAGTTACAAAATAGTGCATACGCCGACTGGTTGAACCGCATGAAAGGGCTGAGCCAAGTGCATGAGAATGCAGCTGAACGAGCCAAGCGCGAGCAAGAGCGACAAGCTGGATACTATGACGCTCGACGCAGAGAGGCGGAGTTCAAAGCTGACGACTTGGTATGGAAACGCAATTATGTGCTTTCTTCCGCAGCGGATAAACGGTCAGCCAAGTTCGCTCCATCATATGTTGGACCATACAGGATTATAGATGTCTTGGGCACCAACACGTATCGTTTGAAGGACGAAGAAGGACAAGTGATAGACTTGGTCCATGCCAATCAACTCAAACGATTTTATCCGGCGAGGGCAATATCTCGAGAAGAGGAGACTGTAGCAGGTAATGCAGACTGTCCTAGGGAAGTTAGAGCAGACACGCGACGGGGACTGCGAGCGAGCGAAGACCACTCTGGAGGCGACCAGAGTGGCAATGCGCGTAACGATAGATCGCAGCACAGCGATGTCCGACGTGTGAGCCCCCCTCAATGTATCACGGAGCGTCAAGGTGACGACGTAGGAGACTCGACCCCGTCCCCTCGTAGGTTGCGCGGGCAGCGCAACGCTACGCAGCAGATGGGAGATCCAGTTACAGGGCGGCCAGTAGTCAGGCCGCGCGGTAGGCCTCGGAGGGCCCAGTACGCGACTCTACCGGTGCCCGCACAGCCGATGAACGAGGCTAGTGCGACAGACACGGCTAAGAGACAGCCTGGTCGGCCTAAGGGCTCACGCAACCATGCTAGGTAGGCAGAATAATTTGTATTTCTGATTCAGGATGGATTCTGGGGATTGGGATGGTGTCCTCAGCAGGATGTTTGAGGAGGCTCGCCAACCGGCGGACTCCCTCACGGACGAGGAGGTCCTCATGGACCTAGACCACCTGTCGGAGGAGGAGGGCCAACCGAGAAGGGACTGGGCAGAGGAGACTCGGGAGGATGAGCTCCTGACGACGCCCCCGAGTACCACCAAGAGCCATCCACCGGAGGAAGACGGTGAGGCTCCGCCGCGCCGCCTACGATTCGCAGGCCTGCCCATCTCGGCGCGGTTGGAGTCCGCCTAGCGTTGACCCAGCACCATCAGCACCTGCTCTGGAGACTGCCTCAAGCGAGGTGGAGAAGGAGTGGGCCAAGCTACGGCCAGCGATCGAGGAGGCGATCGAGGCGAGCCTGGAGGCTCGCAGGTTGGCACGAGAGGCCTTTAGGCGCTACGATAGCGCCGTGCGGCAGTATGGATCGGCTTTCCAGCAGTGCACGAAAGCCTGGATGCGGCTGATCGAGGAGGAGAAGGCGGCGCTCAAGGCCGTTGATCAGTCGCGCCGTCACAGGAGACCTCAGGGCCAAAGAGTGGGCCCAAAGGTAGTGACCCATCCCGGAGCAATCGCGCGGGTGCGCGAGGAAGCTCGACAGCGGCGTGCTCAAGAGGAGCAGAGCCGCGCAACCCGGGCCCTTAAGGAAGCCGAGGCGGCTTTGGAAAAGATCCGGACGTGGAAGGTGCTCGCCGACAAGAACGCGGCCAGAGGCGAAGTTCGCCGAGGGGTCCGGCCAGGGGCGTGCAGGCGACCCCGGACTGATGTGCGTTCGGAGAGCCCACCACAACCAGAGATGCCTATGCGCTCTGCAGGTGGTGGCTCTGCTCGGCGTGATCGGTCTAGGAATCGGGAGCACGTTTCTCCCGTGAACCGGCGACCGATGCCGGTCGTGCGGCGCAGCAGGTCCCGCACAGGGACGCGGGGACCGTCGGAGGACAGACGTGAGGAACACCCCAGGGGATCGAAAAGGCGCCGAACCAGCCGTTCACGGTCCAGGTCCCAGAGGAGGCGCCGGCGATCCAGCAGCAGGGGGTCAGTTCCGCCATCGCTAGCTTGTCCGCATGGAGTGCGGACGACCAAAAGAAGCTGCTTCATCTGCGGCCACGAGAGGGCAAACCGAGCTTCACGGTGTCCTAATTACCCTCATTCGGGCGGCGCCCAGAGCGCCCCCTTTTATGAATAAATTTTTATTTGTTTATTGTTGCAGATGAGGAGTTTGTCATTTGGCGCCACCCTATCCCTCTATGTATGGTAGAACCAAACTCGGGGCGATATTTTGGTTGTAGGGGGGGGGGGGTTGTAACAGGCGGCGAGACGCGCACGTCGGCGCGGGGAGCCGAAGCGCAGGAAGGCCGGTAGAGATCTCGCAATTAGAGGAAAATTCGAGACAGTGAACTTTTGACCGCATTCGCGAGCAGTAGTGACAACGCGCGCCAAAAGTAATAGAGATTACAGCAGCAGCAAAGACAACAGCCCTAGCAGCAACAGCAGCAACGAGTGCAGCAACAGCAGCAACGGCAGCAACCGCAGCATCCAGAGCTACCACGGCACAGCAACACGGCAAGGTCGAGCAGGAGACTCCCTGGCCAGAGTACAACGAGGATAGTCGCGATAAGATAAAGTAGGATCGCATTTTCCTTTTATTTATGCGCGATCGACTGGCGAGGCATTTGGCCCCAGTCGTTGAGCCGGTATAGTTTGTGGCCTTCTCGCGACGCGAATACGCGCAACACGGACGACGGATTGCTTAATTGAATAAACGCCTTTTTATTAGAATCGGTAGTGTGTTCATTTGATTGTCGTCCCGATCCCTCTTCCTATTCAAACCGGCAAATACCGCCGCCTCCGCGGGCACACAGGAGTGTAGTGCATACTGAGCACCGGGGCATCGTCGCAGGTAGGCGACCACACGAGCGAGTACAGCATCTCGCAAAAGCAAAGTGCAGGAGGACTTTGCATTTGTACGGGGTACATAGGCAGTTAGCCGCCTAAGAACATTCATGTTACAATATATATATATATATATATATATATATATATATATATATATATATATATATATATATATATATATATATATATATATATATATATATATATATATATATATTATATCAACAATTTATCCAAAAAAATATAATCCCGCATCATCTAAAACAATATTGTTAAAATTGTATATGTGGACGACGTATGTACGTACGCTAGTTCTTACACTTTTACAACTTAAAAATAACAACAATAAAAAAAAATCAATGTCATTGCCTGATTTGCTGATGTATATTGATTACATACAATGTAAACAAATTAGATTGTACATCAATTTTTCAATTTTAATACTTTAATATAATGTGGATATAATGAATATTCGTTTATTTCGGATCGGAACTCTGATTCCGTTATTGATACAGACGAGTGCAGGATTGGAAATATTCTTTGGGTTTAGAAACTTTATATGGACCGAATTTAAACTTAAACCTTGGCAGCCCTCTCGATGGATAGGAGCGCTGTACAAGAGTCCAGTTTGAATGATTAAAATGGTCTGACTGCTCGGAGTATACAAGGTATACTTGTCAAACTCACTGATCTAGTCATTACCTGTATTCGACATTTCAAAGTTTCTGCATACTGCTTACGTTGCAGTCAGGACATAACACTAGTATGAATTGTGATATGACGGTTGTGATAACCAGCTATATATAGTGAAGATGTAAGATGTATAATATTTTGATTTAATTAAATAAAACTATATTCTATTTTCTTTAATTCTGTTTATTTGATTTTTTCTTTTAATCCTGCACAAGATCTCACTCTTTAAACGTATTGGTTTTATAATCACTTTACGACAAATTTTCGGAAATTAAATATCGTTATAAGTTTTTTATATTTCTATCGTTTTTAGTCGGTAACCCTGCCTAAAAATTCACTCTAGGATATCAGTAAAAAGGAACCATTTTTCCACAATTCATATATTAATACCTCCTTAATAGTGAACACTCATCGTTAATAAAAATCTAAGAAAGTTTACATATTATTTGTATATTTATGCGTGATGGAAATTTAAAGTTATAAAAGTATTAAAAATATTAAAAATAAATCTTACCACGATCTTACCACGAAGTAATTATCCAATTTAATCATTTTATTATAGGCGTCAAACTGTCTGCTGAGTTTAGGCCAGATTTATATAAGCTTATGATAGAAGCTTTAAAAGAAGATGAAGATTTAGGAGTTCGTCTAGCTGCAGCTGATTCGCTAAAACTTGCTATAGATGATTTTCAATTTAATACAGATGATTTCAGTTCATTTTTAGAAACGGCTTTTTCATCGCTTTTTGCTCTTCTTAAAGAAGTTAATGAATGTGATACAAAGGTAATTATCGATTCTTTTTAATTTTATTATGGGATGATTTGCATTAATCGAAATTATTATATGTATTTTGTTTTATCATATATTATATATTATTCATATATCATATATATTTCAGATGCGGGTTTTATATGTAATATCATTTATGATTGAAAGAGTAGGACACGAAATCAAACCTCATGTTGGTGCACTTAATTTGTATTTACCAGAACTT
Source organism: Muscidifurax raptorellus (assembly GCA_020010945.3). NCBI lineage: Eukaryota > Metazoa > Arthropoda > Insecta > Hymenoptera > Pteromalidae > Muscidifurax > Muscidifurax raptorellus. The sequence continues at coordinate 107,280 of JAHUUD020000073.1, forward strand.
TGGCATAAATCAGAACATCATAATATGTTAAGATGCTCCATTGTTTCGACTCTTGTACACTTGGTAAAAGCATTAGGTTCAGATAGCGTTATTTTACAACAACTTGTCATGAATGTTGTAGAATTGAGTTGTGATATGAGCCAAGCTGGTTACGTGTATTTATTAGAAGACGGTCTAGAGCTATGGCTCGCCCTTTTAGAAAATTCCCCATTTCCGACACCGGGAATAATGAATCTTTTCAAAAATATGCCTTCAATTTTAGGTAAAAAATGTAAACTTTATTTAACGTTTTAAGCCATTCAAAATCAAACAACTTTAACTAATATTCATATATTTTTACAGAATCATCTTCAGAAAATTTAAGGTTATGTTTGTATATCCTCCAAGCATATGCATTATTAAATCCACAAGAATTTTTCTCCAATAAAGCATCCACTGTTATAGACTCCTTAAATTCTTTACTAGGAGATCTTCGTTCTGAAGGAATAGTAATGATACTGCAATTTTTTGAATTGTGTTTAAGAGTCGATTTACATAATGGGGCTGAATTCATTAAGCCCATACTACTAAGGATTCTTCAGTGAGTTGTATATAATAGTTTTCTTAAGATTTATGAACACAAAAACAGTATTTAATCTAGAAAATTTGATGTGGTACAAATTTTTATGAATTGCTCCATTCATATGGAAATTTAAACGATTATCGATCACGCGATCCAACATGGCATTTTGTACATATCTATTGTACCAAGTAAACGCTGCCATATTGATTTTGCAGCCAATCATATCAATCTAGTGTACACGGTTCAAATGATGTTATGTTAGATTTACTGAGCTTGCAAATATTCATAAAAAACATTAAATCATTAAAATTTTATCACAAAATACTGTATTTAGCTATTATCTGCTAAATATCACTAGGGAATAAAATCAATGGTGATTTGAATATCATATGTTTCCTATTGAAGCGTTGCTTATTAAAATAAATGATTTTATCAGCACAGATACCGCCAAGGCCTTAAAAAATGAAAAACTTGTTAGAACAGTCATACTTGTCCCCCAAAGACAGCTTCTACGAAACTAGCAATGCCGTAATTTAGGATATTTTCCCTCCTAAAATTTGAACCTGTAAGTTAGATCATGATTGAGTTTTACCTTTTAATTTTGTGACCTGACTTATGATATTTGTACGTATCTGCAGATACCTAACTCTTTTAGTTCGTCACGCAACTAACATTTCAGCACAAAGTATCAATTCCATTCCGAGTTGTTATGCGTATAGTAAATGCGTTTAGAAAAAGAAATCATATATAATCAAGTTAAAAAATGATTATATATGATGTCGTGTAAGGTAAAAAGTGGGAAACATAATTCTGTGGTTTTTGCTTCGATGGATTTAGTTCTGAGGGGACAGATCTATTAACAGCCATAACAAAAGATTTCTTAGAGAGAATGTTTATTCCATTTCAGTCATTCTATCCCTTGGTGGTTATAAGCAAATAGTGCAGAGAAGTTATTGATCTTCTCGAGGCATGTTAGGTGTGCAAAAAGAGTTTAAAATCTTTTTGCCGTTCTCGTCAGGAATCTGTTGAATTATTTTATTAAATGAGAAATTTGTCATATATACAAGAAAATATTTTACAATATTAATGTAGGTACCTACATGTACATACAAATAATAATTTGTGCGTCGCCGATAGGTAGGTGTTATAAGTACAACAGTTCGTGGGGGCATATATCCCAATTACCAAATTGAACAAAATAAATACTAGTTTTCAAATAATTTAGGATATCTTCTGTATGGATACAAAGGTTTGATTACAATAATAAGTCGATTCGAAAAGTGCATCGTCTGTGGCAGTTGTGGCTCAAACGGTATAGTGTCAGACTTACATGTCGGAGATTCGAGACTTATGCCGGGTTCCATCACTTTGTACTTTAATCTGATGAAGTTTCATCGCAGTAAAGGCCCGTCCAAAGGAGGTCAGGATTGAGCAGACCAAGACTGTGTGAATGGTTTTGTATGCATGTGATTAATTAGCGTCTATTTCTTTTGAGTAAATGGCGCGGGAGACGGAGAGTTGATCTGGAAAATACAGGCACTACAGCAGCCGCTGTCTACATTCGTAGAGGTCAACGAGGTGCGAGAGAGAACGGAGAGCAAGGTTAGCGTGGTAAGCGGGGAAACCAATGAATCAACAGGACGCTCAAGTAACGGCACGTGCATCGTAAGGCATCGCACGCAGATAATGGAGTCCTGGTCAAGTCTGTTAACACTAGCAGTAACATCTGAACCGACGGAGTCGACAATGAGTTTATTTGCAGAACGTTGGGGACATAAACTGCTGCGTATCGTGCTTAAGATAAATAAGTCTACATTCGAATCGATGGCTCTGATGTCAATGAAATCTTATTGTCTCGGGTCCCGTAATTCAGACTCTTGCACTCTGAATTATCTGCGGGCGCTCGGCTATCTGTTAATTACGAGAAATTGAATTTTGCGGGCATCTACTCCAACAGTCACGTCCAAGATGGACGGAATCACGCATGCGTAGTCGACCAACGATCGAGAATGGTGCGCGCTAGCCTATCGTAAGCGAGCGAGACTATAGTAGGGATACCAGATGTGGAAATGTAAATATTGATTCCAAAAAATTGTTCGGGAAATTTTTTTTCACTATTGAGTAATTCATTATAAATTGAAAGATGAAAAGTAACAATAAAAGAATAATTTTTTTTGTCAAATTAACTTTCTAATAATTAATCACAATGTGGCCTCTTTTACGCTATCTTCAAGGATAAGCAAATGGGAAAGTACGCATAAATAAACGACAAAGGACATCGATCTTAAGGTTTTTGGGGTCTCTAAACACGATTCTGACATCAGATTTGAAAATTATTTATTTAAACAATACTGTTTATGAAAAATAATTACAAAATTTGAGATTTAACAATCCTCTAGTATTATTATGGGGGTTTTGAAGGTCGCTAATCACGAATCTGGCATCAGAATCTTAAAATAAACTGTTTGAACAAATTTGTTAAAATAAATTATTGTGAAATTAGCCCTTTTAAAAATTTCATTCCGGAACTGTATCGTATACAGAGTTTTTGAGATTGCTAAACACGAATCTGATGTTAGAGTCGGATTCAGCAATCCCAACAATCCTATATTTCATATGGTTTCGAGATTGAAATTCTAAAAATGTTAATTTTACCATCCATTATTGAAATAAATCCATTTAAACATTTTATTTTACAAATCTACTAAAATGTTACTGTAAAAAAATTATTCTTTTACAGTAACTTTTCATCTTTAATTTATAATGAATTACTCAATAGTAAAAACAATTTCCCAAACAATTGTTTGAAATCAATATTTAAATTTCCCGCAAGGTAGGTGCCACATCTGGCATCCCTACGGTAAACGTCGTGCGCTCGTTCGGTGCGCTCGATCCTGCCCCAGCTGATCACGAACCGACGTGTCTACGATTTTCTGATGAGTCTCTTTGAGCGAATCTGCAAAGGACCAAAGGTCAGTGTTTTGTTTCTAGATTTTCTCTCGTAAAGTTTTTTCGCAGGCTCATAGCTCCACGTCTCAGATATTCGGACATTAACATCTTTTGTTTGATCAGGATGTCTTTGTGCGTCAGTATCTACTGTTACGTCCTGACTATTAGTTTTAATAATAATCAGCACGTAGTGATAGGTGTAGTGGCAGGCTCTAATATTTAAAACGCGGGTTAGTCGCGCCTAACACTCTCACTATGTTAGTTAATAAATGTATGAACCTTACCTTGTATAGATGAGAAGCAACAACTGTAAATGTCCCAGAGGGTGTTTGAGAATAATTAAATAAACACTGATTTTAACTTAAATAAGTAAATAACCTTTTTATTCGAATGAGATTTAAGAAGATATCTTTTTTTTTTTTAGATGAAACTGTAGTACGACACCAATTGTCGGACTGGCGCGCGGTACGGAGTTACATTAAAAACTGCTGGTAACTGCGAATGCAAGAGTTTATATAACTGTGCATTAACGCAGGATATTTTCAAACATTTCAAACACTGTATACAATATTTTCTTAAAACTAGCAGAGTCAATCAACAACGGAAAGTAGCGCTTGCTCACTACGTCATAATGTGCTGAGTATGAGCTTTGTTGCTCAACGCTTGCCGACCTACATATACATTGAAAATTCTTTAGTTTGGATTTCTGATCCTCGTTACCTAAATGCATGATCTCAATTAAAAAAAACTAGAAAGTTTAGGTCACACGACGTAACACCTCGGGGCCCAAAATATTGCAATGAGAAATGAATTGCAATAAATAAACTAATTCAGAAATCCAAACTCTGAAATTAATTTAAGACGAGTAGATGCGGGGATCTAGGCGTATACAGGTCTACACGCACACACGCACACACATACGTCCATACAGACATTTTCTAAAAACACTTGATTTTGATCAAAAACATCTCAAAACATACTTCCACCATGTTTTTATGATAACTCCAAAATTTACTATTACAAGGCTTCCTTAAGAAAGAAGTAATACGTCTTTAGATGTAGTTCCTCGGGGCTCAAATGGAGGCTACCCCTAAAGCCATAGACACCAGAGACTTTTAAGAAAAATCTTATAAGATAAAAAATTTAATGTAAGTTTAATGAAAAAATTCCACTCTGATTTTTAGAAGTTGAAAGATTTGTTTTTGTTGCAATTACTGGTGGTCTGATTGGAACAGGAGGTGGTTGAATAGGTCTAGATATCATAGCTGTTGTAGGCATTACTTTAATTTCTCTAAGTTCTGTTTCTTCGTACTTATTTTCATGTCTCTTAAATTCTTTCTTCTCATTATCCAACGGTTTTTGAATCGTTGTTAAAAAATGCGTAACAGAACTAAAAATTGCTCCAAGTAGATTTATCGACCATCCATATATTCTATGCAAAGCATATCCTCTTATAATAGTATCTATTATTAATTTTGCAATGTGTAAGATAATTAATATCATAATAATTGCAGATGAAAACGACCCCCATGTCGTTAATTTTTCAATGATTAAATGCCACGTACTGTTAGCAATACTTTTTAACGTATTTTCTGTGAAAATATTTCCAGTTGTGCTATCTCCCGTAATCTCCTTAGCAATGATGTTTAATAAAGATGCCTTTTCCATTGGGAACATCAATTGCTCTTGCAATTTATCTAGATCTTTTTGTGAATAGACTCCACTTGTTGCCAAATTTTCAATTGACTCAAATGTCCAGCCAATCTTAGTATTTGGCTTGATAACATTAGGTGCTGTTGATTTTATAGGTGTTGGTGTAAATTTTATCCACTCGCTGTCTATTTTGTAGTATGGAGGTATTATTAAGTTGCAGTCTATTTGCATTCCTTTTTTTATTAAAATATGTGTTTTCGGTGTCAAAAACCATGTCTCGTTTCCACTAGATACTGGCAAATGATTATAGCACTCCTTTAAATATAAAATCTTTACTACTTTAGGTATACATTTAATAACATGTACTACCTCTCCTGCAATCTTTGCTATGTAGCCTGGTTTTTTCATAATATTGTATGCAAATTCGTCAGGTGAAAGTGAAGCAATGGAAAGGGAATTTTGTATAACTTTTCTTTCAATTTCACATTTTTCTGTTATTAAATTAATGTATAAATTATTTATCTGACTTCTTAAATGTCTCTCGATATATACGAACTTAGAGTTTACATATGTAAATAAATCTAAACTTACTGAATGTTCGCTGTTGACCTTATCACTATCATAAAAATATATATTTAAATTACTTTCCTTTTCTGCTATTAATAGTTTGGGATGTTCTGTTCTTATAAACTCTCTATTACAATGTATAACCTTATTTTTAATAGCTAACGCAAACGTTATATCGTTAGTATTTACTGCATAAACGACTTCATTATTATCATTGCTAAAGTATTTAGTTGCTAAACCTTTAAATAAAATATCGTACGCGTTGGTGAAACATTCACCTTGCGGTAAAACATCCCAAAAAGTATGTCCGCTTTCCATGTCCATACAATTTTTTTCCGAAAATTTACAAACTATACCCGAACTTAATCTTAATTTATCGTTATTTAACTTTACTTTAGCAATATTTTGAGTTAACGTAATTTTTATTAAACCATGAACAAACACTTTATTCCAAGATCCAAAATTATCTGCATAAGAAGCGCCTGAACAAGATCTACCTTCTGCACTTCCCGCAAAATCAACGCCTTTAGTCGTTGTAGCATTAATCTTTAAATTTGCTATTGTGTGAAAATTATCATATTTAAAAATACCCGTTTCATGAATAGTTTTACATTGTTCATGACTTATCTCTTTAATATATTGTTGTTCTGCATTTTCTGTCGGTATAAGATGTCCAAAAATCCCGCAGTCATACACTGTGCGATGAATTTCGATTTTGCATTGGATGATTGGTACCTCTCGAAAATCTGCTACTTGAATTAATTCTATGGCAACTGTTGAGAAGTTTACTTGCGTATTGTGAAAATTACACTCTCCTGAGTCCAACAGTGAGAATGTAGTTATATTCGGTGTCGTGGATCCACAGTCGTACCCAATAACTGCGTTATTTAATTTAAATAATGTGGTGAGAATTATTAAAATGGTGATCATGATTGATTTTCCTAAAACAGAAAGAATATATTAATTTTTCTTTGTATGAACAAATAATTTATTTGCATGAACTGTGCTTTTCTTCCCATTTTTGCTTATTACAATATTGCTTTTGTCAGTGACATCTAATACTTCGTAAGGTCCTAAATTATGATTTTTTTCTAATTTTCCAGGCTTTGGTTCTTTTATTTGCATTACTAAGTCGCCTATTTCAAAATTTTTCTCATTTACAAATCTATCATAGTATTTTTTTGACCTTTCTTTCGATTTTATCAGATTCTCACGTGCCAATTCGGCAATATCTTTCATGTTTTTAATCAAATTTGAAAGATAATTATTAAATGTTGGTAATTGTTCAGATACCTTCAGTGGTTCACTCGAAGGTAATCTTGGGGGATAAGCAAAGACCAGTTCATACGGTGTGAATTTATGGGCACTATGTACACTAGTATTATAATGAAACTGTGCTAGTTCTAATAACTCATCCCATTCAATTTTTTTCGAGGTAAAGTTTTTTAAATATTCACATAATGGGTGATGGGCTCTTTCTAATGAACCATTAGATTGAGGCGAAAATGCTGTAGTTTCTATTTTTGAAAATTTAAATCTTTTTGCTACTGCTTTTAATAATTTACTTGTGAAATTTGTTCCTCTATCTGTTAATACTACTTTTGGAGAGCTAAAAATACATATGAATTTTTTTATAAATGCATCAGCTACTGTTTCAGCTGTTTGATCTGTTAATGGGACTGCTATTAAATATTTTGATAATTGATCTTGAATAGTAAGAATATATTTATTATCATTTTTAGTAATATTCAATGGACCCACAATATCCATTGCAATTTTATCAAATGTTTTGAATGGTGTATCTGTTAAAACCATGGGCTGTCTAGTTTTAACTCTCTTCAATTTATTTCTTTGACAATCCTCACAGTTTTTAATTCTTTTTTCAATATCGGATTTTAGATTTTCCCAGAAATATTTACTTCTAATTCTATTGAATGTTCTATTTACCCCAGAATGACCACCTATTGCCGTAGAGTGATTTAAATCAAATATTTTATCTCGATCCCATAATTCTACATATTCTATGTAATTTAAGCATACTATTATTTTTATTCTCGAGTTTTTAAATGCTTTTATTATTATTTCTTCGATTTCTTCCCAATTTATATTTCTTAAATTTATATTCTTAGATATACTTACGCTTTGTAATTTGTTACGTTCTAGTAAGTTTCTTAATGTTACAAAATTTTCTAATAAATTATTTCTTACTATTATAGTAGAATTACTAATGTCCATACATACTACAAATAATTTTTTTTTATCTAATTCTATTATTTCAATTTCATTAGCAGTAAGATTTTTATCAATTACAATGTTTTGCTTTTTTAATATCTCATTTGTATTTTCATCTAGCTCTTTATGCTGTCTATTTACAAAGTGCGCTATATTATCTCTTCTTAGTATAATTGGATCTTTTGTATAGGCAATTATATCATTTCTACGTGATTTTTGTTCTTCTACATTCTTTGTTTTTACTTCTAAATCTTCAACTTTTTCCTTACTACTAATAGTCTTTTTATTTCTGTTTTTCCTCTTTTGATTCTCTTTAGTTTTCAATTTTATTCTATTTTCGTTTAATTTTTGAATCTTTGCTTCGTTTGACAGAATTTCCACAATTTTGTCCCTATTTATTAATTCTCTTGCTTTCTGAGCTCTTGTTACTACTGTGATTTGTGTACTTTCTACCGGATTCCTTGACAAAGCGTCCGCGTTTGTGTTCTCTTTCCCAGGTTTATAAATAATTTCATAATCATAATCTAATAATTTTAGTCTCCACCTTTGCACTCTATTATTTTTATCTGCTGATTTGAAAGATAATAATGGTTTATGATCACTGCAAATATAAAATTTATTACCATAAATATAATTTCTAAATGTTTTTACTGCAAACATTATTGCTAGTGCCTCTTTTTCATACGTATGATAGCTTTTCTCTGCTTTATTTAGCACTCTTGATGCGAATGCTACTGGTCTATCTTCTCCGATTTCTCCTTGAGATAAAACTGCTCCTAGTGCAACATTTGATGCATCAACCGATATAACGAATGGTTTGGACATATCTGGAAACTGTAAAACTGGTGCATTACATAATTTATCTTTTAATATATCGAATGCTTTTTGCTGGTTTTCAGTCCATTTAAATACTGTATCTTTTTGCAATAAATTTGAGATTGGTTTCGCTGTATCAGAAAAATTTTCTATAAATCTCCTATAATATCCTGCTAATCCTAAAAATTCTCTGATATTTTTAATATTTCTTGGTGTTGGAAATTTACTAATAGCTTCAACTTTTTTAGGATCTGTCCTTAGTCCTTGTTCACTTATAATATGTCCCAAAAATTCAACTTCTTTTTGGAAAAATTTACACTTAGTTGTTTCCAATTTGAGCCCTGCTTCTCGCAGTTTTTGTGCTACTAGATTAAATCTCTCATTATGCTCTTCTACTGTATTTGCAACAATAATTATATCATCTATATAAACATAACAAAACCCTTTTTCCAACAAATCTCCTAACGCTTTTGTTAATATTCTCTGGAATACTCTTGGGGAATTTATCAGTCCAAATGGTAACACTTTGAATTCAAAACGCCCCAATGGATGTATACTAAATGCTGTTTTGTGTATGTCAGCTTCTTTCATTTTTACCTGATGAAAACCAGACACCATATCAATTGTTGTAAAATATTTATTTTTACCTATGGAATCAAATAATTCTGTTATATTAGGTAATAAATATGGATCCGGTATAGTTTTGGCATTTAATTTACGATAGTCGATAACTAATCTCCATTTTTTTTTGCCGTCCTTGGTTAAGCCCTTTTTTGGCACCACCCATGCTGGTGCATTATATGCGCTTGTAGAAGTTCTAACTAATTCGTTTATTATTAATTTTTTTGTTTCGCTTATAGCAATTTGTTTTAACGTGTATTCTAGTGGAAATTGTTTTATGTAAACAGGTTTGTTATCTGTTAGATTTATCTCGTGCTCTTCTATATTACACACTCCAATTTTTTCCCCTTCTAACCAACAAATATCAGCATTCATTAGAATTAAATCTTCAATAAATTTTCTCTTTTTCCTTGATAAATGATTCAAATTAATTGTGTCCATTAGTAATTTTTCTCTTTCTTTTTTACTTAATTTTTCTACTTCTTCCTCGCTCCTGCCTCCTGTTGTAGTTAAATAGATCGACCCACAATGGATAGTTTCCTCTTCTTTTGGTAATTCTAGTGCTGATATACTTGTGAATGTATCTGGCATGTCTTCTATATCAAATGTCAAAAAATGTATTTGTCCTGTGTGTTTTAGATACTTTTCATCTCCTGCATATTTAACATTATTTTTGATTGTTTGCATTAATGTAGGATAATCTGCAATCTCATAATCTTCTTTTATAGATGTCTCTTTAGTTTCTATTGCTTCATTAATATTTCCTATGAATTGCTGTATGTGAATTTTAGAATCATTAAGAAATTCTGTAAGTTTGATTTCATTCCATCCCTTTGGCATTTCCGGTTTTTCATTTGAGTTATTTCTATCATTATTAATTGATTCATTGACTTCTATGTCATTTACGCCATTATTATCAATATAAATGAACTCTTTGCTTTCTTCCTTATTTATATCACTACTATTACTGTTAGTAGATTTATCATCTTCTAAGAACCCTTTATCTACGTTATCTTGAATTTTTTTCTACAATATTTAGCACTGTTTGTATATCCTCATATACTAGATTTTCTGCTATTTCTGTCATATCATCATGCAATAAATCCTCTGATTTTTCACCTGTTAAATTTTTACCTACTAGAGTATCTGATTTTTTCTCTGTTATATTTTCATATATTAGATTATCTAATTTTCCTTCTATTATATCTGATTTTTCTTCTATTATATTTTTATGTACCATATTATCTGATTTTTCCTCCATTATATTTTTATATATTTGTACCTTATTAGTGTCGGATGTTAATTCCATTTTCCTGCAACTATTTATTAGCTGTTCACTTATTGTTGATTTTAAATAGATTTTTTTATTATTTATTTCTAGATATCCTTTGTCCAATCTTAACCTTTGTTCCCTTAAAACTTTTATTCCAATAATTCCGTCATATTGGATTGACAGTTCATCCGGAGCTACATGAAACTCAAAATAAATACCGTTTATTGGAATTTTCACCGAACCCAATGTTTTTATAGCTTTTTGTGTAATTCCTGATATCAATATTTGTTCATCATTATTTATTTGATTCATGGGAATATTATTTTTCTTAATAATATTTAACTGTGCTCCACTATCAACTAATAGTTTATATTTTTCACCCAAAAATGTATTTTCTACCTCTATGAATTGTAACAAGTTTTCCAATTTTAGAGCATAAGTTTGTATAGTTGTATGCTCTTTATTATTTATTATATTATCTTTTTTTATATCCTCTCGTAATGTCACTGATTTCACACTTTCTTCAGCTTTTCTCTGTAGTGGGAACGCAGTATTTTCCCCTTCCCTTCCTAGGCGTTCCCTCCAGGAAGAGTGTTGGAGTTTTCCTGCTTGTTTTTTAGTCTATAACACTTTTCTATAACGTGTCCCTCTTTTTTGCAGTATCTACAGAACTCTCCTTGCTTCGCCTGTAATGTTTTAATTACTTCACAATTTTCGATTTTGTGACCTATTTTGTCACAAAATTGACATATTATTTGTTGATTATCCTGTGCTCTCCGTTGTAATGCAATTATTTTCTTGCATTCTTTCACCACATGCCCCTTCATTTTGCAAAATTCACAGAATTTTCTTTGAAAATTTTGATTATAATTATTTCCGTTAATTTGCTGCATCGACTGTTGATCATTATATTTCTTGCAAGATTTTGCTGAGTGTCCCGTTTCTTCACATAATTGACATTTTATCTGTTGTTTTGCTTTGTAATCTGCCATAAGAATTTTTGCTGTGTTACATTCTGTAATATTATGCCCTGTTTCTTCACATAATGAGCATATTTGAAAAAATAATTTTTCCTCTCCTAATTTACAATTTTTTACTGCATGACCTTTTTTATTACATCTGCTACATATAATGTCAGGGCAATGTTGTAATTCATGTCCTGTGCTGTTACATATTTCACATTGCTGTATTTTTTGTTTTTGTGTATTTACACAATTTTTAGCTTCATGCCCTATTTCCATACATTTCCAGCATATTTCCAATTCCTTTATAATTGTGCAATTGTTTGCTTCATGACCCATATCTTGACAATATTGGCAATGGTTATTTTGTAATCTGTTAAGTCTACATACACTTACTGTATGTCCGGGTAAACCGCAAAATTTGCATATTAATTTGAGTTTATTTGTAACATTTCTGCAACTATTTGAAAAATGATCTATTCCTTTACAGTAGGCACAATTTGCATTGCGACAGAGTAATGCTTCATGTTGTCGTTCTCCGCAAAGTTGACATATTAATATTTTCATAGGTTTTACATAGGTTTCATCTGGCGTTTCATATGCATAATTTATAGTTTTTTCCACTATCCCCCTTCTCCTTTTTAAATCAGCTTCTATTTCGATGGCTGCTTTTGACAACTCTGGTAGTGTATTTTCTTGGCCTAATTCATATTTAATTTCAGCTCTAAGCCCTTTTTTAAAACTTCTAGCAACTTCTCTATCTAACTCATCTTCAAATAGATTGAATGCGTCTTGTGTACCTTTTTCTGCTTTCTTTAATTCTTTTATTTTTATCGCTAGTTTCCGCATTCTATTAGTATATTGAATAATCGTTTCGTCTGAACCTTGTATTATTTTTTTCACTTTCGCATAAAGTTCATATAAATCATCTTCATTAGGATATAGCGTTTTTACTCCCTCTATTAGTTGCTCTATATTGACTATATTACTGCCGCTTAAAGCTTCTTCTGGTTCTCCTTTCATTCGTACTTTCAATAGTCTCGTAAGATATGGTTCATCTACCTCATCCACTAGGTGTTTTACTTGTTTTAGTTTTTTTATATATTCCGTCGGCGTCATATTTTTTCCATCATATTCTGGTACATAATTTGCTAGATCTTTTAAACTCAATTTTAACGGTTGTACTGCCGCTCGATTTTGATTTTCGTTCGATACTCCTGGCCCTGTCATTTTTCTAGTGTTTATTAACTGTGATTTCGAATTATTTACCTGTTGTGTTTCGTCTTCCTTTTTGGTTTTTGCTAAATTTCCAAAATCGTTAATAATCTTGACATTATTTAAATCTGCCGAATCATCTTCCAGGTTTATTAACTGATAGTTTGCTTCTGTTAATTGAAAATTGTCAAAATTCACACTCGATATTGAGTTGTTGTTATTTTCCCAGTTATTTTGTATATCCTTTGAAGTTCCTACAATCAGGCTTTGTTCCGCTAGAATTCCTCCGATATCAGAATATCTGTCGTTTTTATCTTGTTCCCATGCAATATTTAATAATGAATCACTATTTTCCTCATTAGTTAATGTCTGTTCTTGTGTTAATTTTTCACTATCTTCTTTCTTTGCTCCAGCTTGATTTGATTGATTTTTTTCAAATTCCTTCTTATTTTTATTTAGGCCAGTGTCAATTTTTGCACTTATATTTTTATTTTCTCCGCTTCTTCCTGGTTTCTTAAGTTTTTCTTGAAATTTCGTTACTGTTGTTTTTGGAATAGCTCCTAAATTTGTATTTGTATTTTGTGCATTCTCCTCTTTTTTATCTTGTTTTACCGTTGTTCCCCTTGGTGGTGATCTTTCAATTTTACTGCATCTTCTAAATGCTAAATCTTCCAATGGTTCAGTTAATAAGTTTTTTAATTCCGGATTTTGTTGAATTTGTTGCCTTGTAATTCTTGTGTTTTCCGGTGTTTGTTTATCATCTTTTTTCTCGCTCATTTGAAACTCATATTTATCTACAATAGCCTTTTAATATATATTTGAAAATGCCACTCTTGAACTTTCGTATTTGTAGTAGTCTAGTTTATATCTCAATCAATGTTCCCGTACTTCCGCTTAGCTTGCAATTCTCTCACGTTACTTAGCGCTCTACACGCAGCCAGCGTTCCTTACGTAAACCAAATGTCAGTAGGTTATTGTACCTGCTTTTATTCTATTTCACTTTGTAATATTTTTCTTCACACACTTTGTATTTGTAAAAATGATTTATTGTAATAATAAAATATTTGATATATATATATATATATATTTTTGATTCAATATTGCACTTTTAAATAGTTTCTTTGCTAAGTATCTATCTATTTCAATAATATTTTATAATATAGGCATCAAAATTGCTTCTCAATTGTCTTTCAAATATGAATTATTTAAATTACTATACTTTTATTCAATATTTATTTTATTTATTCTTTATTTAAGTATCGGAACCAATTGTTACGTCCTGACTATTAGTTTTAATAATAATCAGCACGTAGTGATAGGTGTAGTGGCAGGCTCTAATATTTAAAACGCGGGTTAGTCGCGCCTAACACTCTCACTATGTTAGTTAATAAATGTATGAACCTTACCTTGTATAGATGAGAAGCAACAACTGTAAATGTCCCAGAGGGTGTTTGAGAATAATTAAATAAACACTGATTTTAACTTAAATAAGTAAATAACCTTTTTATTCGAATGAGATTTAAGAAGATATCTTTTTTTTTTTAGATGAAACTGTAGTACGACACCAATTGTCGGACTGGCGCGCGGTACGGAGTTACATTAAAAACTGCTGGTAACTGCGAATGCAAGAGTTTATATAACTGTGCATTAACGCAGGATATTTTCAAACATTTCAAACACTGTATACAATATTTTCTTAAAACTAGCAGAGTCAATCAACAACGGAAAGTAGCGCTTGCTCACTACGTCATAATGTGCTGAGTATGAGCTTTGTTGCTCAACGCTTGCCGACCTACATATACATTGAAAATTCTTTAGTTTGGATTTCTGATCCTCGTTACCTAAATGCATGATCTCAATTAAAAAAAACTAGAAAGTTTAGGTCACACGACGTAACACTACTTATAGCTGTCTCTCTTTCTTTAGTAGTCTAGCTGTTTTTGTTGGATTGTAGCTTGGTTAACATTGCTTAGTTTTGAGTACATTTAATTTAGGATTTGTGTGAGGAAATTGTGAAAACGGGCAAGAGTGTGTATGATTCACGGACAGAGTGAGTGAACTGGTTAGGCGCGAGACTCATGAATATCTTGCGTTACTTGGTTAAATTGTTGGATGTCTAGTTAATTTAAAATATTAGTATTACCTTCGGCGAATATTCGTTTGTCTTGTTTATCCTTAGGTTATTAATTCGGGTTGATATAGGGGGCGAAACTACTGAAAGGTTGACTTTACTCAGTATCATTAGAGGCTGATTTGGTGTTGTGAATTATAGAGAAGCTATATCCAACGTGAGGAAATTAATCTATCTCCGAACCGCCCTCTCTCAGATACCGTATATGATAACTGAATCCCTTTCGTCGAAATCCAGAGATCAAAGAGACGCGAAACTCTGGCGCTCATTATATTAATTATTTATAGATTTAATATTTTTGCTAATACCTGTACAGGTAACTTAATTCATACCCTCTACCTTTTCAAGTCACGATCAGCTAACGTATACCTGCGAACCGCTTGCCGCGTAGTAAGAAAATCGTGGCGCGATTAATAGAGTGTATCTAATTATGATTATAATTTCTCCTTCAAGTTATGAAATCATTAAAAAAAGCGTCAAGCGTTCGCAGCTTACACAAGTTTCTCTCTATGCTCATATATAAATGTTAGTGAATACAGTGAAATGAGGTTAAAAAATGCAAAGCATTAAAGTTTAGCAGCTAATGTTAAATCAGTTGAGTAGTGGTTATCAAAAACAATGCATCCGTACCTTCGTCGTATAGTCTATTAAAAGTATTATTAACGATCATTTGTCACATCAATGAAAGTTTTAATAGACAAATTTGTGGACTTTTTTTATTAGATCAATGCAGTATACTAAACTAAATCTAAAGCAATTTTTTTACTTTGAAAAGTAAAGGCTGGCTACAAAATCCCAGCAATAAGTATAAAAAATATGATATTATATTTTTAATTCACATCATTTAAAAGATTTACATCTGATAATTAACTATTACCTTGCCTACTATACCTTGTTTACTTCTTAATGATACAAACACGTACACTGCAACTGATATTTTAGATTTCGCCACAGTTGAGATTATGTTTGTATCGACTAAGGTTGTATTTATTATCAATCTTAAACAAATCAACAGGAACAGTTGTCCAGAAACACGAAGAAACCGATGATCTACAGAAAAATGAAGAAAGGGGTGATTTACAGGAAAATGAAAAAACAGACGATGGGCATAAAAACAAAGAAAACGATGATGTGCAGGAAAGGAAAGAAACAGATGAAAAATTGGAAAATGTAAAGGATTTTGAAGCAACAGACTTCAAAATGACAGAAGATGAAGAAATACCATGGCTAGACGATCCAGCTAAGAAAATGTCATCATTCTACGAGTCAGAAGAAATGTTTAATGAAATGTTAAAAATGAGTGAGGATAGTGAGAACGATGACGAAAAGGCAGTAGCCAATTCAAACGAAGTTTTGTATCAGAGTTACTGATTCGCGATACAGTAAGTTGCCATCTGTGATTGAACTCAGCAAAAAAGATTGTTATCGTCATCTGAAAATCGATATGAGAGGAAAAATCATAAATAAGAAAGAATTAAATCCTTTAAATTTTGGATTTTTCATCAGTCGTATAACATTGGATGGCAAAGTTTTATTTTATATCAATATTAATTTAGTCAGTATCAATAAAATTTGACATATATACATATTTTTAGATTCTGAATGCGGGAAAAGCCATTTTTTATTTTGCCAACTAGTTTTTGTTTTATGACCATTATTTTATTTTTGAAAAACACTATTATGTGTTTTTTCAATCATTCCATTATTACAAACAATTCAGCTATAATGTATTCGGAAGAGAATAAAATTATCTAATTTTTTCCCGTTTGGTCCTCGGGATCGACTACCCTTTGGCAGCAAAATGAAAAAGGTGATTTTTTTTTAAAAGTCATATCTCTAAAACTACACATCATAATCTCACCAATAAATCATGCTGATGGGTCACGTGTCGAACTATATCTCATTAAAATTTCAAGTTTTTTGTCTACATATTTATTCAGTAATAAATTAAAAAACTGGTGGTAATAAATATTTGGTGATTTATCATAGCAAAAAGTAATTACTGTTAAAATTTTAAATGATTTTGTTGTTTGGTTCCTGGGTTATAAGCTTCTCTCCAAAATTCGATTTTTCTATACAGTTTGCTTCCTACTATAATCTTTGAATTCCTTTTATAACATTTGAATGTTACATATATTTAATTATTAGATTACGAATTTTAAGTTTGCATAAAGAAAGCATTTAAAAAAACCGCTGCCAATTCATTGGCAGGTAGATCCCTCCAACTAAATTTATTGTTCCAATTAATAAAATATTTTTTGTATATACAGTATGGGAATGCTATTTTAAATATTTCCAATCTTTATTACTTTACTGTTGTTTACCTATTCGTTTGATTGTCTACATAAAACATTTTAATCCCCATTATGAATTAACATTGCAGATGTTCCTACTGATCTCATTTCGCGTAGGAATAGAGTTTTGCATTATTATTTTGGCCTAATAACATAATAAATAAACAAGTTGAAAAGTTAGTAAAAATCTGATCACCTCGGCGTTAACCCTTTGAGGGGCGGTGTATCATATATGATACACCAGAATATTTTTAGTTTTTTATTTATACGAAGACCGTTTTCAACTCAATTGCTCTGCAATAAATTCCTACATCATCATTAATACTTGGATTTGATATTGGCTCGACGAAAACTTCGAAAATTTATTTATTCAATTGTTTATAAACTATTATATATGAAAAATTTGCATTTTTTTCGAATAAATTCGGCCCTGGAAAGAGTTTTCAAGATAATCGCATGAAAATTTGTGTGTAAGGGTTTTAGGGGTCGCTGATTACAAATCCGGTGTCAGAATCTCAAAATTCAAGATGGCGGATCTAATATGACGACTATTTTAGGTTAGGATTTCAATTTATTGAAAAATCTACTAAGGATGAGATGTATAGCAATTTTTAGAGATGATTGATACTAAAGCTTACCTTAGATTAGTCAAATCCTATGATTCTAGATTCTGTAGGTCGCATCATAACCTTAAAAATTTCTTTATCTTACTACTTTTGAAAAAAAAAATTGAGCTCGTAATAATGTTTAGTATTATTGATCACAAAATCGACCTCATTTCATAGAGTAGATGTATTATTGTGAATAATATACTAATAGCTTGATCATTCAAGATTGCGTGATCAAACTAGTGATATATATATTCCATTCTCATCTATATGAATACATAACTTTGGAGGAATAAACATTCATGCGTGATTCATCTCACTGCTTATGCTCTTCTTCTCACTGCTGATAGTTTTCATGATAGACTCATTCCGTATACATATTGGCAAATGATGATGAATGTCAGAATAAGAATTTTTTCATATTCCTGGAATATTTTTCAAAGCTTGTAACATCAAGAGCTATCATCATCTCACCAATTGAAAACGTTAGATGTGTTGTCTTGTCTTTCAGAAATAGGCAGTGAATTTTCTACAATCAAACTGGAAAACCTCTACTTTATAGAGTTGACGCTAATACTCTATCTCTCTCTTACAAATCAAACAATCTTTTTGGCAATAAAAAAATTATCTTAAATTCATCAGAGTAAGTCGATTTTGTGTTTTCTGCGGTTTTCATTCATTCGAACTGACCGAAAGGAACTATTTCTTTCATCATGAGTGAAATAGTAGAGTATGAAGATATACTGAGCGATGTTGAATCAGAAATTCTTGAAGATAGTGAGGATGAATATGACCCTGAATCTAATCTGGCAGAAGAACCATCTGAGATGCTCGATGTTGAAGCTCATCTGGGTTCTGATTCTCATAATGACACTGACGAAGAAGATGATACTCCCTTGTTTACTAGGCTTGAAGAAATGGACGGAATTTGGGAGAAAAAAGCGAGATCACGCTTGGAGTTTCATTTTGAAGAACACGTAGGACCAAAGAATATCCCTGATGATGCGGCAACTCCGGGAGATGTATTTTTATGTCTATTGTCTGAAGGATTTATTGATAAAATAGTTGATCAATCAAATCTTTATTGTAACCAGACAA
This sequence comes from Muscidifurax raptorellus, assembly GCA_020010945.3. Lineage (NCBI taxonomy): Eukaryota > Metazoa > Arthropoda > Insecta > Hymenoptera > Pteromalidae > Muscidifurax > Muscidifurax raptorellus. The sequence continues at coordinate 126,261 of JAHUUD020000073.1, forward strand.
AATCAAGTTACAGCACCATCACCAAAAAAGAGTTGAAACAATTTTTAGGCTTGAACATTCTTATGGGATTGAAACGATCACCATCATATCGAGACTATTGGTCGAGTAATATTCAAATGAATGATCCATATATCTCTTCAGTCATGACTGTGAAGAGATTTTCCTTTTTACTATCCAATCTACATTTGAACGATAACTCCCAAGAACCAGGAAGAGATAACGCTGCCTATGATAAATTATACAAAGTTAGGCCTTTACTAGAAACTCTTACCGAAAACTTCAAAAACTTTTATGACCCAACTAGATATCAATCAATTGATGAAAGTATGATAAGATTCAAAGGTAGATCTTCTCTGAAACAATATCTACCAATGAAGCCTATCAAGCGGGGCTATAAGGTTTGGGTTAGAGCAGACCAATTTGGGTTCGTATGTGAATTCCAGATTTACACAGGAAAAGTCAATGGTAAGCCTGAAAAATTTCTTGGTGAGAGGGTTGTCAAAGATCTTAGTCGAGATTTAGAACACAAAAACTATTTCATCTATTTTGACAATTTTTTTACAACTATTCAATTGATGCTAGACCTAAAATCTTCAGGAATACTAGCATGTGGAACTGTAAGAAAAGATAGAAAAGATCTCCCGAAGAATCAGAAGAAAGATAAAGACATGTCAGCTGGTGATAGTGAATATCGCACTTCATACAAAGGTATCAGTTGGTTGAAGTGGAATGATAAGAAACCTGTACATTTTTTATCGAATGCCCACGATCCTTCTATCATTTCTCAAACAAATAGAAGGCAGAAGGATGGTACTTTGAAAGAAGTGAACTGCCCACAAATGGCAAAAGATTATAATCTTTATGTGGGCTGTGTTGATAAAGCGGACATGCTCAAATCATACTATGAGATCAATAGAAAGAGTAAAAAATGGTGGCATCGTATTTTGTGGCATTTACTTGATGTCACTTTAGTCAATGCCTTTATTATTTACTGCCAACTTTTCTCTCAATCAAAAATGAAGCTGAGAAATTTTCGGTTGTCTGTAGTCGATTCCTTGATTGGGCTACCTGAACGTGTAAAGAAAGGCCGTCCATCTTCGTCACCTTCATTGAACCCTAAAAAAAATTTGAAAGTCACTGACTCTATGAGGACTGAGCATGCTCTTCACTTGCCAGCTAGACGAGAACAACGTGCGAGGTGTGCTTACTGTAGTACCAAGCAGAAACCACAGTTGACACCATTTATTGCATAAAGTGCAACGTTGGGTTATGCATAAAAGATGATCCAAATTGTTTTCAAAAATTTCATCAGTAATGCAGGTTATATTATGAAATATGCATAGTAGAGAATGAATAACTAAAGGTTGAAAAAATAAGAAAAATTAAGAAAATGTTGAAAAAAATTTAAAATAACTAAAAAATAAAAAAAACAAAAAAATAAAACATAAAAAATGAAAAAAAAATAAAATAAAATAAAAAAAAAATAAAAAAAATAATTAAATAAATAACTAAAAAATAAAAAATAAAAAATGAAAAAAAAAAATAAAATAAAATGAAAAAAAAAATAAATAAATAAAAAATAAAAATAAAAATAAATAACTAAAAAATGACAAAAAAATTTAAAATAATTGTAAAAAATGACAAAAAATGGAGCAAATGATTATTGATTCAGTTATTTGAGGTCAAAATCCTCATTATTGAGTCAGCTATTTCGAATTTATGTTTTCTGAGACTGTATCCCCAATCACTGGCCCCAAAAACCCATGTAAACACATTTTGAATGATATCTCTCAGAAAATCGCTATTCTAACCTAAGACAGTCGCCATATTGGATCCGCCATCTTGAATTTTGAGATTCTGACACCGGATTCGTAATCAGTGACCCTAAAAACCTACAAAACCACTTTGATATTTACAAAAAGTCAAACACAAAAATGTGCCCCTCAAAGGGTTAAGACCCATAGGGTTCTGAAAGCTGTGCAAAAAACTCTTACACAATGTACAGAAAGTCCACTTTTTTCCAAAGTAAATTTCAATTAGTTTACATTCGTATTAGTATTTTAGAGAAAAGATTCAAGTTTTAACAAAAGATTTAATGAAATATAATGGTTAACGGTTTTACAGGGTATACAGGGTGAAACAAAATTAAAATTTTAGTATCTACGATTCTAAAGGATTTTATAAGCTGCGCAAAGAACGTGTTGGTATTTACAGCACATTCGTAGAATTTTTTGTAGTGTTCATTTTGTTGCTTGGTGGGAATCGAATTTCTTTCATCATGGTGTATAAAGCAAATGTTACTTGATATACATTTGTATTTATCATTTTAGTAAGAACAGATGGATGTGGCGATGTAATTTTTCCTCGTTATCGTTTGGTTAAAACTGGATAGTTGGTTCTTGATTCTCTAGTTCTCGATAACTCTTTCCTATGTTTCTCATAATCTCTTTAATTGTATGAAAATAATTAAAGGTTTGCATAATAGGGTCGGGATTCTTCATTTGTCCGATCTTATCTTCAGTTGCTGCTGTTTTTGTTTTTGCAATAACTGCTTCTGTTTTTTGAAGGGTGGTGAATTTTTTGTCTGTTTCTTCATAGTCTTTTATTTTATTTTGTTTATACTATTCTATTAAATAGATCGGTTTCATTGTCGACGCTACTTCTAGTTTTGTGTCTGAATCAATTATATTTTCTTCATTTTTCTCTGGGTTAAGTATTGTAGGCAAGAATTCTTTACAATGATAGGGGTCAGTTATTTTGCGCTCTGAGATATTGCGATATTAAATAGTTTATCCATTGTTTGATGCAATTTCTCTTTGCCTTTGCTCGTGAGCTTTTGTCGTCGCCATTTCTTTCTGAGGAACGATCAGCTGCAACGATTGATTTCCTTATAAATCCTTACTTTGCTTGGTTCATATTCGTCCGCTAAATATGTTGATTCTGTTAATAGTTTTGCTTTGAGCCTTCTAATGGGTTTGGTTACTCTAAGTCTTGCTGTTTGTTGAACATTTATGACCAGGGAAAATTCTGAACGATTGTGATAGTCATCTGAGTTACATTCTGATATTCCTCCATGTTTTAATGTGTGATCGATGTTCATCTTATATTATGTCTCTTCATGGATTCCTTGTTTATTCGCATCTCCCCATATTGAGTAACTGGTACAGTTATGCCAAATATAGTGGTTTTACTGTTAATATTGTTCTTAATTCAGTTTCTGGATCAATAGTTTTTGTTTCTGCTCTATCATGGTTGATTATAATAGGTGAAAGCTCGTCGCAAATACTGATACTGGTTGAATTTGGGTGTTCTAACACGTTTCGGAGTGTTTTCGTTGGTGGATGTGACTTTTGTTTGTTTCTGTTTGCAATTTTGTACATGTTAGACTTTTATTGTGATCAATTTTGCATGAACGTGAAAATTTGTCTTATGCAAGAAAATAAGAGTATTGTTGAAAAATCTTGATTTATCATTTTCTGTTTCATTTCCTTTCTTGACTTATCATTGTTGAGATTGTATTACAAAATATTCAGCATTCTCATCGAGATGTTGGCGTGTATTATATCTTTTGATTCATGGTGTAGATGCTCATATAATGCGTCCAAAAATCTTTGGTATGAGGCCTAGGGTACATTAAAAGCCACTTTCTCTACCATTCTTCTAAATTTTGGAAAGGTATATTGTGTCCCGTGTAATGAGGAATACTGTTTACAATGTAGGATACATTTTTGTCAGCTTCTTTAATATACTTTGCAATGGGGTATCCGTCAAGTTTATATATATATATATATATATATATATATATATATAGCCTAACTCTAGTCAGCACCTGAACCGTAAAAAAAGTAAATTATAAATTTATTACGGTGGTATTTCTTGAGAGGAGTTGCAGCCAGAGAAGGTTAATTGCTTATCAGCAAGAGTAGCAGACGGAGTGAATATGAAAGATAATCGTTATTTCTTATTTTGATAGAAAATTTTTCGTAGAATATGTTTCCGTTGTCCTAATTGCGATAAACAATTTTTTTTAAATCATTTGTCATTATAAACCAATATCGCTAATTTCTAACATTGACAAAATATTTAAAAAAATTATATACAATAGACTATAACTTTATCATGAAATACAAAATAATATCTAATAAACAATTTGGATTCATAAGATAGAGAAGAACGAAAGATGCTCTTAATTATCTAACGTATATTATATATATAGAAATCTAGATGAAAGTAAACCGATTATAACAGCGTTCTTAGATCTGGCTAAAGCCTTCGATACTGTAGAACCTAGTATATAGTTATAGTTATACTTATAGTTTGGTTTGGCGGGGGTGAACCGTTGCGGCCCCTGCTCGGGGACATGCAGGTCAGGCACTCAGGCTTGCGCCCCTTATGCCAACCCCCTTCCTTACACTAACATTAACCCATTTAAGGTGCTAATATGCCTACTGCTGGCCTAACTGTTTCCTCCTGTTTCAAGTACTCTTCTTTAATCCAATCTCTTGTTGATGGCGTCGGCGACCCTGCAGATATCCGCCAGTCTTGCCAACCTTATAAACTCCTTGTCGATCAAAGGTGTCTCCCATACCCTCTGTCTCGTCCCGGCAAAAGCAGGACACTTACACAATAGGTGAGAGGTCGTCTCCCTAGCCGCTCCACAGCACCTGCAGCTGCCTGAATCCCGGAGTCCTATCTTGCACAGATGGTACCCAACTCTCCAGTGTCCTGTCAACCATCCCACTGACAGCCTGAGTTTGTTTCTGGCTAGGCTCCTTATGATCGTTCGCCACTCATCGGGTGGGTCCTCCACTATAATACCCTTGGCTCGTCTAAGTCCAGCGGCGCTTCGCCACTTACCATCCAGCTCTTTCTTGAGCCAGTCTCTTATCGCATTCTTGACCTCTCAGGAAGGTACCGCCACGTGGCACTCCTTGGCTCGGAGCCTGTTTGCTCCTATTCCTGCTAGTCTGTCCGCTTTCTCGTTTCCTCGAACTCCAGGGTGTCCTGGTACCCATAGAAGCTGTACTTTATTTCTCGCCGATAGGGACGTGAGTACCTGTCGGCAACCGAACACTTCCTTGGAAGTGATGCTAATACAGTTTATGGCCAACAGAGCGGCTCTGCTATTCGAGCAAAAGGTCACTGTCCGGCAGCTCGTTCCTCTGCTCAGCAGCTCCTTTGCCGCTTCTGTTATAGCTCTTACCTCCGGTTGGAAAACCATGGCATGTTGATCGAGTGAGCAAACGATCTCACCCGTTCCCCCTCTTTCTCATGCCGCGGCTCCAACTCCATTCCCGTCTTTGGAGCCGTCCATGAACCAGACAATGCTCCCCTCGAGTAAAGGATGTGCCCCCTCCTTCCATTCCTCTCTATCCGGGCGGATGACCTTGTATGGTTTAGAAAAGACTAATGTCTCTCGTATTATATCACAACCCCTGTCTCTTATAAAGGATAGTATACAGTCTAGTAATCCTTTATCCTCATAGCGTGCATCTGCTGAGCTGCCTGCGATTCTGCATCGAGTCCTGCAGGCATGCGCTCTAACTACCCTGTCTAGCGGGGGAAGATCTAACAGTAGTCCACATGGACCCTGTGATACCACCTATAACTAGTCTCTCTACCTTGTCGAGTGCCCTGCTATGTACCTCCCGCTTGCACTTGTGTTCCCATACCAAGGATCCATGCATAAGTCTTGGTTTGATAATGGCTTCATAAAGCCATCTTACCTTATTGGGTTCCAGGTCCCAGGTAGCTCCAAAAGCTCTCCTACATGCCCAGAACGTACTGATTGCCATGTCACATTTCTTTCTGATATGGCTGCTCCAGTTTCATTTTGAGTCAAGCGTAACTCCCACGTACTTTACTTCCTTAACCAGTCCTAGCCAAGTCCCCTGCAGCTGTAGCCCTGCTACTGGTTTGGTCTTGTACCTGTTCGTGAAGAGCATGACACTTCTTTGTTGGGATTGGCCTCCCAACTTTAGTTTGTTACACCAGTCAACTAGTTCTAATGCATATTGCATTACGCCCAATATAACGTCGACATCGTCTCCTCTTACAAGTATGACATTGTCGTCCGCATATGCCTTTGCATTGATGCCCGCCACGCCGAAGACACGAAGCAGGCTATCCACCACCAAGCACCAGAGTGTTGGTGACAAGACCCCACCCTGCGAGCATCTCTTGTTTACTTTCCCACTCATAGAACATGCTCCCCACTTGGCCTCTATCAACCTGCAGTCCAGCAAGTTGCTGATCCACCTGGCGACGGTCCCTGGAATAGCATGCTCTTCCATACCCGCCGCATTTGCCTCTGCTGTCGTGTGATTGAAGGCCCCCTCGACGTCCAGAAAGGCTGCCATTACCAGCGCCCTACCTTCACTTCCTTTTTGAACGAACCCTACCACCTCTGCTAACGCTGTATCCACAGATTTTCCAACTGGATACGCGTGCTGCTTGCGGTGTAGAGGGATCTCTTGCAGCGGTTTTTCTTCAATATACCTGTCTATCAGCCTTTCCATCTTCTTTAGCACAAATGAGGTCAGGTTGATTGGTCTGAAGTAGCCAAGCAAGCCGGAACGTAGCCATACGCCAGGCCAGCTTGGAACAACTTTTCCAGAACTGGCAGCAGTATGTCGATGTCCTGTTGCAGCAGTGCCGGGAAGATCCCGTCTGGGCCTCCTGCCTTATATGCCTCAAACGTGTCCACCGCCCATCTATTTCTGTCCTTGTTCGTGATATACCTAGCTAGCCTCCAGTCTTCTCCTCGCGGTCGTGACCTAACTGGATGCCTATCCGACTCTGAATTAAGGTTAGGGAAGTGTGCCTTCATAAGCCACTCCAGGGCTTCCTGCCCATCCTCTGCCCAGATTCCCTCCTCTGATTTGATCGAGTCAGCTAAGAGATTTTTAGGTTTTTGGAGAACACTGAGCAGCGTAGCCGTGTCTGACACGGTGCTACGGATGCTGCAATATCTTCTCCAGTACTCTACCTTAGCTTTCGCAATCGCGCTGTTGTATTGTTTTTGATCCGAATCAAAAAGCCGCTTGTCCTGATCTCTTTTCAAGTGTCGCAAGCGATTTCTGATCCGTCTGACCTTTCTCCTCTGCTTCTCTAGTGAATGGGTTCACCAAGGAGCTCTCTTTACGTCTTTTTTCTTCCTTAGCTCGCAATTGCTTTCGAAGGAACTGATGATCACCTCCTGCTTTCTGTATTTAGAATGTCCAAGTTCGTCGAGGCCAAAACCTCCAATAATTTTTTCTCTCTGGGGTTGCAGTTTGTGCTGCCCCGACGCAACTGTCAATTTCTTATTTTCTCCAATCTCCCTTATGTAAGAGACCCTAGCTGTGCAAAGGTCCCTAGAGCAGTGTCCTGGCACGGACTCGACTTGGAGTCCCTTAACGATGAGGCACGTCCTCACCGCCTCCGTTCCGCCACTGATAAGGGTGCCGATCCCGTTTAAACCTGCTTTAACCTGCCCTAACCTGCTGCGGATTAGGCATATGCCTGTGCGCACCTTATTGTTAGTCATGCGCCTTGTCAAAACTGCAGAAGCGCTTTTACTATGGTGCAAATTGATCTGCGTGAACTCAATCGTGGTGGCTGGTATAGAGCCAGTCTCCTTTGTGATATTCACGTCGTTATGACTCCCGATATTATGCATCTTAGTCGGTCCTTTCTCTTCCCTCCCCTTCGTTGACCCTGGAATCAGCGTCCACTTCCATCCCTGCTGATTCCTTGGGTCCCTTCTCTCCTGAAACCTATTCTTTAAAGGGGACCACATGTGCTCTTCTGCCTCCACAGAAAGGTCGAAAGTCGAGGGCCTTTAGCGCCTCAAGCTCCGACCCCTCCAGGAGTACCCTTAACACAGTCTCCTTCTTCCTGTTGCTCTCTGGGCCCAACGTCAGCTTTTTGGTTTCAGTGACCACCCAGGAGTCTGTATTCATTGTGGTATTCTGCTTCCTCAGTCTCTTCACTATGACCTCGGCAGTGTGCACCCCCAGGATATAAATCAGAGTTCTGATCATCTTCTGGAGGTCTCCCATTTCAATGTCTTTGAGCTGGGTGTCCTCCCCACACGTCCATCTGCTATCATTGTTCATGTGTCAGGCCTTATCCGTCTGGTCCCTGCAGTTGAATATCTGCGTGCCCCTCTGAAACCAATTATCCAAGAAGCTTGGAAAATAGCTTCAGTCGGGGGCGTCGTCTATCTCCCTCTCCAGGATCTTCAGGACCTCCTGGCCTTGCTCCTGACTGAGGTGCACTTCCGGGTACGTTACCGGGACAACGGCCACCTTTAGGTCGGTGGAGGTATCTCCCTGGTTTCCCTCAATTGGTGCCTTTTTCTTTGCTCCGCTTCCGAGAGCCACTTCCTGTTATGATGCCTACCCTTTTTCCTGTTGACCTGCAGGGTGCTCCCAGTATTGTCCGCTTGGGCCAGCCCCGCAGACACCCGGTCACCTACCCTCGAGTTAACGCCGGTATTAGCCGTCTTATCGACAGCTGCCCGGCTTACCTCTTCTCCACCCGTACGGGCTACCTCTGAGCGAAGGTGCTCTATTGTTGCTGGCACATTTGCAACGTTTCCACTATTTGTTTCCATTTTCATATGTGTTTAAATAAGCGGATGTGTATGTGTACGTGGACTGAGACTCCACATCCGTCCTTCGAGTCGTCCGCCGCCCATGGTAATCGCCCACTGTGGAGGAACCAACCCCGTCTCTGTGGCCTCAACAGACCCCCCCCCCCTGACCCAGCATGGCCCTATCCGGTCACCATCCGGCACTGTTAGGTCAAGTGGGATTTTTTTCCGGCTGATAGGGTAGCCAGACCCTGGTTAGGCAGACTCGGGCCCCTGTATTATCTGACAGCCTAGGCGTGCCAACCAACCTAGTTTTCCTACGGTACCCTCAGGGTGCAGGTGGTCGGTCCCCCCCGAGCGAACCAGGACAGGCGGACAACCCGGCAGCATCGGCGTGTCCAGCAGTGGGTAGTGCATATGTTTCCCAACAGGCTCTACCGCATTTGCCTAGTTTGGGGTACTGCTCTTGGCCTCCGGACGGATCGTAGGATCATTCTTGTATACTTCCCCCCCTGCAGGTCGGGAGCAGGTATTCAAGTCTCGCCTCTTAAAAGAAAGAACCTAGTATACTGCTAGACAAATTAGAAAGATACGGTGTAAGAGGAGAAGCATTAAAATTACTGATTAGCTATCTATCTGATAGAAAACAATGTGTAGAAATAAGTAACTCCAAGAGTGAGTACAAAGAAATTACGATAGGGGTTCTACAAGGAACCATACTTGGCCCTTTATTTTTTAAATTATATGTAAATGACTTATTGATAGATATGCAAAATGAAACTATATTATCTTACGCAGATGACACAGTTATCATTTCATACAAGAAAGGTTAAATGAATATCTTTGTAAGGTTGCAATATGGCTAAACCTACATAAATTATTGCTCAATGTAAGCAAAACCGTATATATTGCATATGGCAATAACTGTGATAGTATGCCTAGCACCTTAAATATGAAAATTGATGGTAATGTTATTAATAGAGTAGACATTTATAAATAGTTATGATTAATAATAGACTATAACATGAAGTGGAATAAACGCGGATATTATATTATAAAATCAACAAGATATTTAATCTCTATTTTTGCGGAGCTAAACAAATGTATGGATAGTAATACGTTAATGTTATTGTACTATGCTTTCTTTCAAAGTATAGTAAACTATGGTATAATTATTTGGGGTGGGGCTTATAACAATTACTTAAATTTATTTCAAAGTATACAGAAAAAAATATTTCGATTCATAAATAAAAACTATTTTATAACGCAGAACCAACTTCTACCTATAAGGCAAATGTTCGAACTAGAGTGTGTAGTATATCATTATAATAACTTAAGAGAGAGATATATAAGCAGTAAAAATAAGAAACGAAACAAGCATCTATCATTTCCTAAAAACGATAAAGCAGGAAGCAAAAAAGGCCGTTATGACATGGCTGTAAGTGTATTTAAATATCTGCGGAATGATCTCAAAGACTTATCAATAAGTAAAGTCTCTATTAAAAGAAAACTAAAAACTATTTTTTATACCCTATTTTTTATTTGGATAATGAAAAGGGCGGGAAACTTTACGTTTAGAATGGTATGTTTGGTACCGACACTGAAGGTCATCAAGCTCATACAGCCAGTAGGAAACCCCACCTTCGTAATTCCTCTGGTGAGGCCAGAATCAAAAAAACGAAAGTTGTAGGATATCAAGGGACTCGAATTTGACCCTGTCCTTTAAGGTCGATTTATTTTGTGCAAACAGTACCCACTTTGTCGACTCCGGATTCTAAAAGCGCGTAAAATTTTGCATCAACTTAAAACAAAAGAAATTATTTTTATCGTAGCGTACCATTTCCGGCGTTTCACATCATTATCAACCTTGATCTCCAGGACCCACGACGTGTATGTAGTAGGGTAGATTGTCAGGTCCCATTTTGACCTGGCCGATGAAGGTAAGAATCATAGCCCGGCCGATGAATGCAAAACGTGAAAATAGCAGCCGATGAAGGCAAGACGTGGAAATAGCGGCCGATGATGGCAAGACCTTAAATAAATCATTTGGAAAATAGAGTTTAAGCTTTGCCTAATTAAGTGTTCAAAAATTCCTCCATCATTTGTAATATATATTTCAATTCTTCGCTCAAAACTTTCAACAATCGACAAAAGCACATGCCTTGGTATGCCTCTGTAAGGGCATTAATGATTCGTTGTATCATATTGTCTCTAATAGTAGGGGCGTTGGCATACACGCTGTTTTTCAAAAAGCCCCATAAATCAAAATCTGGGCTCGTGAGATCTGGAGATCGTAGGGTAGGGACGAGCGATACTGTATCGATACAAATGAATATCGATATATCGGATGGTCAATACGCAAAATATCGATATTTGTTATCGATATTTTGCGTAGTAATACATCGGTATATCGATACAGCCAAGGCAATATCGGTTTGTCGATATAAAAATCTTGAAATATATGTTAAAGTTTAAACCCTATTACTCCAAGCGCAGCAAAAATAAATAATACATTTTAAGAAGTAAGTATTAATGCATAGGTTATCTGATCCAAATACACGCGCGCTTTACAAGGTCTTTTGAAGGTATATATATATACAGGGTGACCCATTTTAATCGCCGCACCCGGATTTCTCGGAATTTAAGCCAGATAGAGAAAAACGGTTTAGACAAAAGTTGTAGGGGACAGAGGAGGTCACACAATGGCGCTAACATCGTTGACCTTGAACTTGACCTTCAAGGTCATTTCAAGGTCAAACTCCGAAAAGTCCGTTTAAAATCAGTTTTTCCATGAACCAGAGGCTTAGCTGGTTAAAATTGATCTTAGGCTTAATAGGGGAACCCACACACCCCAAACCCAAAAGTTACACATCCTATTAAACAAAACTTAATCTCGCACATCCTAACCCCATACACTTCATGCCCTCACATTCTAAACTATTACACCCCGATTCCACACAACCATACCCCACATTCCCTAGTCCCACACATCCCTACCCCACGCATGCTATCCTGCACACCCCAAATCTGTTATAAATGTATTAACCTTACTTTTGGCGCTACCCAGAAACAACGACGTGGACGTAGTAAGGATTGTTTCCTTTGGGGTGCTTGATTAAAGTGAGTCCCCTTGCCTCTCACTAATGTAAATAAATTTTTATTTTTACAAAAAACTTATAACTTTCTAAAAAATAAGGATACAACATTTCTATTTTGTACAAAAAACATCGTAGCTATTTTTTTAGAATCGATAGAAAATGAACCAGACTTTTTTAACTGTGTTCTTTTTTCTGATGAGGCTAAATTCCAAAGTGATGGGGAATTGAATAAGCATAATTGCCATTTTTTGGCCTGATGTCAATCCTCATTGGGTCAGAACTGTAAACCATCAAAGACGTTGGAGTATTATGGTATGGTGCGGGATTATCAATGGATATTTAATTGGCCCTTATTTTTTTGAAGAAAATGTAAATTAACATACCTATTTGACGCTAATAAGAGATGAACTACCTGGATTGATGGAAGATGTTGATTTAGAAACGCGTCAAAAAATGTGGCTCTAGCATGACGGCGCACCACCACATTTCGAGCGAATTGTAAGGGCTTTTTTAAATGAGCACTATGGTAACAGATGGATTGGTCGAGGAGGTCCGGTTAACTGGCCTGTTTGCTCACCCGATCTTACATCACCAGATTTTTATTTATGGGGGTGTTTGAAAAATGCTGTTTTTGAGCAACAACCCACTACAAGAGCAGATATGCAGGACAGGATTCGTCGAGCATGCGCTGCCATTCCGAGACAAACTTTGCAGAGCACCGTTCGCCATTTTCAAAGGCGTTTGATATGCCTTGAAGCAAATGGTCGTAATTTCGAGCACTTGCTTCGAGATTAAATACAAATTTATTTACATTAGTGAGAGGCAAGGAGACTCACTTTAATCAAGCACCCCGAACTGTGAGAGGCAAGGGGACTCACTTTAATCAAGCACCTCAAAGGAAACAATCCTTACTACATCCACGTCGTTGTTTCTGGATAGCGCAAAAAGTAACGTTAATACATTTATAACAAATTTGGGGTGTGCAGGATAGTATGCGTGGGGTAGGGATGTGTGGGACTAGGGAATGTGGGGTATGGTTGTGTGGGATCGTGGTGTAACAGTTTAGAATGTGAGGGCATGAAGTGTATGGGGTTAGGATGTGTTTTGATTCATGAAAAAACTGATTTTAAACGGACTTTTCGGAGTTTGACCTTGATATGACCTTGACAAAAATTTCTCAATATGATTTTGAACATCAAATTTCCCGCTCTTTCCGAATCCGGGGTCAAAACTAGATGTTCCTATATTAAAAAACCACTTTGACCTTGAAATAACCTTGAAGGTCAAGTTCAAGCTCAACGACGTTAGCGCCATTGTATGACCCCCTCTGTCCTCTACAACTTTTGTCTAAACCGTTTTTCTCTATCTTGCTTAAGTTCCGAGAAATCCGGGTGCGGCGATTAAAATGGGTCACCCTGTATACATAGGTATTACTTTTGCCACTTTAACAATGGTTGATTTCGAATGTACATACGAATCTGTGAATTCCCAGAACAGCGAACAGCGCATAGTTAGCTCGCAGCGACGCGGCCTCACGACGCTTGCGTCTCACAACAAGTCGACAAGTCACAGTTGGACGATGATCAAGTACTTATTGTTGAGAAGAGAAGAATTCTGAGTGAGAGCGAGAAATCTAGCAGAGAAGATCGCACGCCACAGCGCACGTTGACGAGTGGTAAAGCACCACGCCGCACTGCTGCAGGAAATTTCAAGCCCGTGTCCCGAAGGTCGCAACTCCTGGATCGAGCGGCGTGTGCATTTCAGCAACAAATCGTTGGCTCTGGAGTCTGAGTTCAGAACTCATCATATCAATAATTCGCAACTTGATGTTCCAGTTTTACAAAATTACAAGTAATACTATACAATATACATATTTTCTTTTAGAATTTAATTATACATTCGCACTTCGTAGCACGCATCTTGCCCGCGCTGCCTATGCCGATGCTCATTAGAAAATTACTTAAATGAACAACATTCGGTGTTGAACAGATTGTTATCTAGATTAATGGATGAAACCAAGTTTTTTTTACAGAAGATTTATACGATTTCAAGTGTATCTTATTATCGAATTGCAAAACGTTAGAAGTAATTTTGTTAGAAATCCGACGACAAAAGTATAACTTATACAAATCTCAAATTGAAGTTCTAGCATTACGTAATTTATTATTAATAAAAATATTTAAATAAAGCGTTTGATTGGTTCTTAAAATTAGATTTATCTGACGAAAGTATAGCATATACTGTCTAATTAAATAGTAGCTTTTTTGACTGGTCTGCCTAGGAAGATTGATTGTAATAAAAACAAGTAAGTTTATATTTTTAGTAGTAGTTATTTAAATAAAATAATATTTTACATCTCTTTTCAGTTTTAGCACCTGAGTTAAGAAGTGTAGACGAGTGTGAGAAACTCAGTTCTTATTTGTTTAAACAACGTCCCAGATCGCTTTGACCTTTGGACCCTGACCGCTGATGGCCTGACGGGTAATAGATTGGTCCGATCATTTCGACCAACAAGTAACATTTAAAGTTTCAAGCTGTTTATTGTTACTTCAAAATTCAAAACTACAATCTCAAGTCTGAAGCCAGCCAGTAAGGTAAATTAAATGCATATAAAGTAAATGAATTAGATTGCTTCATCTATCTTTACATGCATCGTTAAAATTCCAATAACATTCTAATTTTCATCGAGTTTAATGCTATTTGTACAGTATCAGTTGAGAATTGGCGAGCGTGTTTGTATATAGACGAATGTATGATCCTCTGTCCGCAATAGTAGGCATCATTTCTCTTTATCCAACCAAATCCTAAACATATTTTTCTCAATTTTAATTATCAAACATCATAAAATTTTAATTATTGTTCACAGTGCCGAAGACAAACGAGGTTTGGAAGCATTTCACGCAACTCACCCGTGAGTTCAGCAGATGTAAAATTTGTTCTAAAGAAGTAAAAGCTTCTGGTAATGCGATAAATTTGTACTTACATCTACAGCGATCTCATAACATGACTTTGTCTAAATCGGACATTAAAAGTGTTAAATAAAAAGTTACTGTAAGTATGATTCTGATTTTATTGAAAAAAAAACTTTGCATGTCATCATGTTAAGTTTATTTTCTATTTATTTTTATTTATTAGATAACATAAGAAGAAGAGGTAACTACTAAAAAACACAAACTTGAATCGACAACTAGTCAGCCAGCTTTAAAATCTTACGTAGAAGTTACTCAATCAGATTCTATGCTTGCTAGCAAAAGCCATAAAAGCAAAATAAGAAAGAGTGGAGGATAGTTTTTCGAAGCAAATTTCATATCAAAGTAAGTTCTTCTAAGTTTGACTAACAAGCATATTTTAATATTGAACTTTTTTAGAAGCTAATACTATTTTGATACTAACAATACAAAATTAACCTTAATTATATATTTGTAGAAGGATCAAGAGCCATGGAAACAAACGCAAAATTAGTTTACATGCTAGCTAAGGATAGAGTAGTGAACAAAGAAGGGGAAGAGCTGCTAAATAGGTTAAAAGAGTGGGGGCTTTCAATCCTAAACGGAAGTACAGAAGGGGATGAGGAAGGGCAACTCACGTATGTGGGGGGAACGGGATGCTTGGTAATAGACTATGGGATAGTAAATGAGGAAGGCAGGAGAAAGGTAAAGTCAATGAAGGTAGAAGATAGAATGGAGTCAGACCATGGAGCATTAGAATTGGAATTAGAGACAGGGAGAAGTTCGGAAGGGTTGGAAGAGGAAATGAAAAGAACGATGTGGACAGATGAGGCCATCAGGGAGTATAGAGGTTGGCTAGCTAAAGGGGGGGAAGCAAAAACATGGAGGGAATTAAAGATAAAAATAAGAAACGCGATCCAAACAAAGAGGGGGAGAAGGCAAAGGAGAGATGACAGCAGATGGTGGGATGAGGATTGCAGGAAGAAGAGGGCAGAAATGAAAAGGGAAAAAAAAGGGATAAAGAGGTGGGGAAAAGACAGGTTCACGCAGGTGAAAAGAGAGTTAAGGAGCATGTATAGGAAAAAGAAGGAGGAAGGGATGAAGAAAGAGCTAAGGGAGGCAAAGGAGGATAGGTCAGGATAAAAATTCTGGAGAATGATGAAAAGGAGAAGGAAAGGCAAAAGGGAGCAGGTAGATAAAGGGATAGAAGATAATAGATGGATAGAGTTCTTTAAAGGGCAACTGGGAGAAAGAGAAACGCAGGAAGGAGGGAGAGATAAGGAGGAAGAGTCGGGGAGAGAAGAGGAAGCAGAGGAGGGAGAGATAGAAGTAGAGGTAGTAAGGGAAATAATCAAGAAGCTAAAGGAGAAGAAAGCACCAGGAGAAGATGAAATTCAAAATGAGGCTTGGAAGCAGGGCGGAGGAAAGATTGTGGAGGAATTAACGGAGATACTAGGAAAGATTTGGAAAGGAGGAGGACTGCCAGAAGAGTGGAGGAGAGGGAAGGTCACGCCAATCTACAAGAAAGGAGATAAGGGGGAGTGTAAGAACTACAGAGGAATCACACTAATGGACACAGGATACAAAATATATGCGGAACTGATAAAGGGAAGATTGGAGAAGAAACTGGAAGAAGAGGAAAAGTTAAGCGACACGCAGATGGGATTTAGAAAGGGGAGAGGTACAACGGACGCTATATATGTGGTGAACAAGGCGGTGGAGCAAGAGCTAAGGAAGAAAGGAGGGAAGGTATACGCGTGCTTCGCGGACATGAAAGCAGCCTTTGACAAAGTAAACAGGGAAGAAGTGTGGAGTACGATGAGGAAGCTGGGAGTGACCAGAAGGATAAGGGAAAGGGTAAAGGAAATTTATGAGAAGACGGAGTGTGAAGTAAGGATAGGGGAAAGGAATGTAGGCAGTTTTGAGACGCAGAAGGGAGTGAGACAGGGATGCCCGTTAAGTCCACTGCTGTTTAACGTGGCAATGGCAGACTTGGAAGGAGAGATGGGGAAGGTGTAAGAAGGAGGAATAATATTAGGGAGAAGGAAAGTATGGTCAATCTCGTAATCAGATGATGTCGTAATGCTAGCAACAAACGCGAGCGGGTTGAAACAAATGTTAAGAAGATTCAAAGGATACATCAAAAGAAAGGGATTGGAGCTGAACACAGAGAAAACGAAGATCATGATTTTCAGAAACGGAGGAAGAAGGAGGATGGAAGAGAAATTTGAATGGGATGGAAAGGAGATAGAGGTGGTGAAAACATTTGAATACTTGGGATACACGATGAAAGAAAACGGGAAAGAAGAAGAACAGGTGAAGAAGGTGAAAGGAAGGGCAAATGCGCTGATAATTACTCTGTGGGGCCTAGGAGAGGCAACGTTCAAGGACAGCTGGAAGATGAGGATGAAGCTGTTCGACGCTCTAGTGCAGAGTGTAATAGAATATGGGTCGGAGATATGGGGTTGGAAAGGGCAGGAGGATTTAGAGAAGATACAGAGAAGGTACATCAAATGGGTGCTGCACCTAGATAGGACCACGCCGGCACATGTGATTCACTGGGAGACGAAAAGGTTTAAATTAGAGACAAGGACAAGGAAAAGGGCGGTTAGGTTTGAAAGGAAATTGAGGAGGGCAAAAGAAGATACTTTACTAGGAGAATGCTGGAGACTGCTGAAGAGAGAGGGAGAAAGGGGAGAATGGAAGGGAAGAGGGAAGGACGTGAGGAGATTGGAACTGGAGAAGTGCGGGATATCGGTGGAGGAATATACGAGAAGAATGGAGGAGGAAGAGGGAGTGGAAGAAGAAATAGAAAGGATAAACAAGGACACACAATGGCAGAAGTGGAGAGAGGAAATAAAGGAGTCCAGATATGCGGGTAAGATAAGGGAGGTCATGATGGAGCAGGGAGAAATACCAGAGTACCTGATGGAAGTGGGAGAATACAGAAGAGGGGCGCTCAGCGTTACGGCAAGGTTCAGACTAGGGTGTGAGACAAGAGGGAACAAATACTGGAAGAAGGAAGAAGAAAGGGTATGCAGGCTATGTGGGAGAGAGGAGGAGACGCTTAAACATGTGTTCGAAGAATGTGTGGAGACGAAGATAGAGGGGAAAAAGTGGCCGGAAGCAGTCGGAGGGAGAAGAATGCAAGTGGGGAAACTTTATAGCTCTATATGGAAGAGGAAAAATGAAGAAAGGTCGCAAGAATAAAGGAGAGGAAGGAAAGGAAGGAAGGAAAAGAAAGGACAAAGCAGAATGAGATTCGAAAAGCGCGCGCAAAGCATGCGGGGAATTCTAGGGAAATTCCCTAGGAGGAGAGAGAGAGAAAGAAACTAGGAGGCTCGGTAAGGAAGGTAAGTGGAATCAGACGGAGGGAACAGGGAGAAGAAAGAGGAACGAGAGGAACAGAAAGGGAAGCACATGGTGAGGAGAGCAGAGAGGCTATAGCAGGGAGAGAGAGCGTGCAAAGTCAACAGAGAGAGACAGGGAGAGATGTCGAAGCATGAGAGAAGAGTGGAGAGAGAGATGCGGGATATGAAAGAGGAGATGAAGGAGTGGAGGGTGAAGCTGCAATTGGAGAGAGGGAGAAGAGAAGCGGCGGAGAGAAAGATGACGGACATAGAAGGTGATGTAGAAATTTTGAAAGGAAAATTGAAAGAGGAAAGGAGAGAGAGGGAGAAGATGCAGAGAACAGTCAAAGAACTAAAGGGACTGGTAGAAAAATTAGAAGGAAAAGTAAGGAGAGAGGAGAGAAAAGGGATAGAAAGGGAAAGGGCCAAGGTGAAAAGTGAGGTTAGAATTGTGAACACCAACAAAAGAAAGAGGACGTAGCGAGGGAGGAGCAAAGTAGGAGAGAGAGGTGTGATCATCCACAAAGGGACAAATTGGAATGAGAAGGAGGTGCTGTAGGACTGGCTGGATGAGATCCTGGAGGGAACGAGCTGGGAGCTGGAGGAGACCGCAAACCAGGACACAAAAAAAATAATCTTTGCGGCAGAAGAGGAAATGGAGGAGATATGGAAGAGGAGAGAGGATATTAATGAAGGGGGAAAGGTGAGAATGTAGCAGTGGATGAGTTGGGAGGAGAGAAGGGCAAAGAAAGAAGCCATGGGGATAAGAGAGAGAAGAAGCGAAAAAGAACGGGGAGCTGCTAAGGAACGGAGACTTCAAGGTGAGAGTGGACGGAATCCTGTACGAGTGGAAGGAGGAGGAGGGAAGGATTAGAAGGGTAAGAGAAGAAGAGAAGAGTGAAGAAGAGGTGAGAGAGGAAAGGAGGAAGAAGGAAGAGTAGCAGGAGAGATATAATAAAAAAGAGAAGAAAAGGAAAAAAAAGGGCGTATTAAGCACACAAATGTAAATAAATGTATCGAAAGCATTGTAAAAATACTCTTGTATAAAATACAATAAAGATTATTATTATTATATATTTGTAGAAGGTTCAAGAGCCATGGAAACAAACGCAAAATTACTTTACATGCTAGCTAAGGATAATCTGCCTTATCGAACTGTTGAAAAGGAGGGGTTTTTAGAATTCGTAAAAGCTTTGAACTCGTTTTATAAACCTCCATCTATGAAATCAATAACAAAACTGGTAGAGGAGAAGTATAAGTATTTAGCTGGATTAACAAAAGAAGAGTTGTCCAAAGTTGATGCATTATCGCTGACTACAGATATATGGACAGGCACTATGAATAACAAGAGTTATCTAGGATTTACAGCCCACTATATTTTCAATAACGAAATCGAATCTTTCATAATTGGTGACAAAGAATTGGATCAGAAACATACTTCGGAAAATATACAAAAGTGGATCATTGAAACATTAGAAAATTGGGGTATAAACAGTGAAAAAGTAGTTGCTGTAATTTCGGACAATGCAGCTAACATTAAAAAGCCAATCATCGATACTTTTGGTGTTGAAAAATATTTTCCATGTTTCGCACATACGTTAAACTTAGTCCCTTCATGCATCAGCGAAGAAGACAGTTTAATCAGTGCTTTGATAAAAAAAGTTAAGTCGACTGTAACTTTTTTTAACAATCAGTATATGCTGCAGACGAACTACGTACACACAAAACATTAAAACTGATCCAAAGCGTTGAAACACGTTGGAATTCTACATATTACATGTTGGAATAATTTTTTTAATTCTGAGCCAATCACACTTACTCTGTTGAAATGTCCAAAAGCGCCAGCCATGCTAACAGTATTGGAATTGGAAACTGTAAAAGAGTTTATTAACTTGCTCAAGCCTTTTGAAGAAGCAATAAATATAATCTGTGGAGATTTTTACGTTATATCTAGTAAAGTGATTGTTGTACTGAGCATTCTACATAAAAAGTTGCAGAATTGTAGGACTGAAAGTGAAAACGCTAAGCATTTGAAGGAGGCATTAATTAACTAGTTCACAAAACGATTTGAGAAGATAGAAACTATATCATTAATAGCTATAGCTACTCTATTAGATCCAAGATTTAAAAAATACACTTTAATGACAGACTTGCTTGTAGCAAAGCAATAGACAAAATTTCAAGGTTACTCCGCGAAATGACTACAACTGAAAATAATAGTTCTCTGCAAGAAAAGTCTGATAAAGTAAGTGATTTGAAAGAGGAAAGTTTTTGGGATTTGCACCATGAGCTGGTCCAGAAAAATAATTCAGTTAGAGAATCTAGAAATTAAGAAGAGTTGTACGATGAACTAAAATATTATTTAAACCAACCAACGATTGGGATGAACGAAAGTTCAATCGAATATTGGAATCAAAATTCAACATCACTGTCTACCTTAGCCAAGCGGTATATGGTGATCATGGCCACTTCTGTTCCTTAGGAAAGATTATTTTCAAAGGCTGGAAGAATTATGACTCAAGATAGAAGTAGTCTGAGTCCCAAACACCTGCAGCATCTTCTATTTTTAACATCATTGCAAAAAAAAGACTGGCACCTTTAAAACGTTAATCCTGAAGAAAAATGATTATTTATTGCGTTTACAGAAAAAGAAAATAATTTTGTTAAACAAAAATTTAATATATTATTGATGTAAATTATAATTAAGCATGTAATTATCAGATGTTGATCATAAAATAATAAAGATATAGTAGTAGGAATTTCCAAATTTTAAATTTTAGTTGATTTTAAAAAGAAAAAAATGTTTTAAAGTTATTGTATCGATACATTTGATACAGGTAATATCGATATTTGGATGCCAATATATTGCACTAAATATCAGGGAAAAATAGGTTATTTTATTATCTTTTAAATGCATTTTAGCTGAAATCATTGTAACAATAGAATGATTGGAAAAAGAAAATAATGTTTTTCAAAAAACAAAAAATGTCCAAAAAAAAGTAATGGAATAAATAAAAATAGAAATGTTTTTTCCGAATTTAGAATCTAAAAATAGATATGCATGTCACATTTGATTGATATTGACTGAACAGTTTCAGAAATATCACGGTATATATACACACACACACGCAAGCACACGCACGCGCACGCACACGCACATACACACACATACCAAACATCCATACGGACATTTCATAAACACATAATTCAAACTTTTAACATCTAAAAACATGTTTCTATAATTCTTTAGCAAAACTGAAAATTTTACTATTACAAAGCTTCCTCAAGGAGGTAGCAATAAGCAAAAGATTGATAATATTCATCGGATTCACTAATATTTTTAAAGCTGGTGAAAAAAAGATAAAATCAACCGAAGGAAATACAGGAAGGTCCAATTTTGCAACTTCTTTTATTAACTGTGAAACTTTGATGTCTCTTTATGGCGTGCTCACGATCCGCGAATATTATTAGACGCTTGTTTGACGTGCTCTCGTCAAAGCTCGCAATCATACTGCTGTGATTCCGCATTTCGAGGTCGACATTTCGCGATAAAAATACTCACTCTATTCACGCTGCTCATACTTCGTTCTCGAATATTATTTGTTTAATTTTATAAAGAAAGTGTTTTTGCTTCCTCCTAGAGAAAGCTTTGTAATAGTAAAATCTTCAGTTTCGCTAAAACTTCATAGAAACATGTTTTTAGATGTTAGAAGTTCGTATTACGTGTTTTTAGGAAATGTCAGTATCGATGTGTGTGTGTATGTATACTGTAATATTTCTGAAACTACTCAGTTAATATCAATCAATTTTGACATGCATATCTATTTTTGGATTATAAATTCTGGAAAAACCTTTATTTTTTAATTTTTTTGTTACTATTTTTATATGGTAATTTTTCTATTTTCAAAAAACATTATTTTCCTATTTTTTAATCATTTTATTGTTGTAAACAATTCAGCTAAAATGCATTTAAATGATAATAACATGACCTATTTTTCCTTGTTTGGTCTTCGGGATTGACCGCTTCTTTCGGCAGAAAAAAGGTGATTTCTTATGTGTTATGTGCCCATCGATCAATCGCTGTCGCATCCATGCTCGTCAACTTGAACGCCCGTCGATTTGTTGATGCGGCCGAGCACGTGCTCGCGAATCCCCAAAACAACGTCCTAATGCCATTCCATATACTACTCGCGCGATAACTCTATAACCTCCCGCTTGCCGACAACCTTACCGCAACCGTGACGCGCGCGCACACACA
This sequence comes from Muscidifurax raptorellus, assembly GCA_020010945.3. Taxonomy (NCBI): domain Eukaryota; kingdom Metazoa; phylum Arthropoda; class Insecta; order Hymenoptera; family Pteromalidae; genus Muscidifurax; species Muscidifurax raptorellus. The sequence continues at coordinate 148,493 of JAHUUD020000073.1, forward strand.
CACACACACAACACTGGTACTCGCTGTTCCTACGCACTACACTATACTAATTATACCCAATGCTTCCGTGCATTAATTTTATAATAGTCTAATTATGCTCTATTACTAAGTAGCCTAAAGTACTAATCTACTCGATAGCGAATCTAACGGCGAGAACGAATTTATGGTGGCGGTCTAATAATAACGAGAGCGCAGACGAGAACTAGGGTTTATTAACGAGAGCTGGGGACATTCGATACCTGGGAGACGGTAGCTGGTGAGAAGGAGCATTAGCTTGTGAGAGGAGACGATAGCTGAGGAAAACGATAGTTTATTTAAAGGAAAACGATAACTTGTGATGAGGCGATAGCTGGGGAGAGAAGATGATACTCACAAGAAGACGATGGCTTACGGGTTGCCACGAGAGCTGAGAGGAAACGATAGCTTATTTAAGGGGGCGATAACTTTTTAAGGAGACGATAGCCTAACACTGGACGAGAGCGAAGACAAGCGAGAGCAAAGGAGCGAAAACTACGACGCGGCCGCGAATAGTAGCTGGAAACAAAGGCACGGTAGCTGGCATGTAACCGTGGAATATCGCGCACTTAAGCACTCGTGCACTGTATTGTCCACAAACCGATACATCTCACTGAGTTGACCGTACTTACTCGTATTTGTAACTTTGCGGCTTAGGTAATGTTCTCGACGCAATCTCGGTTTGCCTCCATCGGTCCCGACCATCCTCACGAAGACCTGTTCCGACGAGTACCGAGATGAAAGAGAGAGACAGTGCAAATCATCTTCGCGCCGGTCGGCACTCGAGGCCCGCAAGTCAGAGCTGCGCGCGCCTGCCGAGCGAACTACTCCCCCCTCGTGCCCACTCGCGAGTTGGCTCGTTCCGCCGCGACAGTCGGTAGCTTTTTTTACCGGTGTGGCGTCGCTCGCTCGCTTTGTAACGTGCAAAAGAATAGAAATAGAATAGAATAAAAATTTATTTTGCACAAGTCAAAAACATTTTGTACATATCATAGCCATATCGTAGTCAATATACATTTCGTCGATATAACTTTACAATATAAAACTACTAAGCGACGGAAGACTTCTCGATTCGCGCGGTAGTGAATTCCAAAGTCGTGCACCCTGGGAACTGAAAGACTTCATCCCAGCCTCAGTACGCGAATTCGGGACTACGAGTTCTTTGGGGTCCCTGCTCGAGGTCCTAGACTGGTTTCTCTCAAAAAGTGCAGCAAGATATGGAGGCTGCCTCATAACTATAGCCTTGTACAGCATGACCGCGGTAAAATACTCTCTCCTCTCTCGAACCGTTATCCATCCCAATTTCTTTCTGTACGGGGAACTATGCTCGTCCTTCCTAACACCACAGATATACCTTATACAAGAATTCTGCAGCCCCCGAAGTCGAGACTCAAGCTCCCCTGAGATATCCATGTAAACAAGAGAGCAATAATCCAGATGAGAGATTGCAAGAGCACTAACTAACCGCTTACGAAGCGCCTCAGTTGTGCAGGATCTGAAAGATCTGAGACCATATAAAGCCCTATTTACTTTACGACCAACTGCATCAACCTGCGGCTTCCACGTCATTCTCGAGTCCATCACAACACCAAGGTTAGTCACAACGTCAACAAATGGAACGAAAACGCCACTTTCAACCTCAATACCGGGCAGCTCTAGACTTTGTATTTTATTAATGTTATACTCCGAACCAAATATCACAGCTTTTGTCTTGCTAACGTTAAGGCGGAGCGCATTCTCGGTCGCCCACGCCAACACCGCTCTCGCCACCATCGACAAACGATCCACACCCTCCACAAGATTGTCTCTAGCTACCTGAGTATATGTTTGGAGGTCATCCGCATAAAGCAAGTGCCTAGCACCGTCTGATAGTGAACCCTCAGGCCCCTGAAAATTGGCCAAAACATCCTGAAGATCATTTATGTACAAACTGAAAAGCAGAGGTCCCAACACCGAGCCCTGTGGTACGCCAAGATTGGTAGTGAGCCAATCTGACTCGCCGTTTGTTTTTGTAACTACTCGATGGTTACGTCTTGTGATATACGATCCAATCCACAGAACCACCGACTTAGAGAACCCTAATCTAATCAGCTTGCTAAGGAGTTTAGAGGGAGAAATGGTGTCAAACGCCTTGCTTAAATCAAACAGCAGAAGAATAGTCAGTAGCTGCTTTTTGCTGTTAATGCCTGCTCTGATATCCTCCGTCAAGCTTAGAAGCGCCGTCTGCGTGCTATGGAACGGGCGAAAGCCCGTCTAACGGGAATCAAGAAGCTTCTTCGATTCGATGTATTCCAAGATCTGATCGTGAACGATCTTCTCAAGTACCTTGGCGAGGAAACACAGCAGAGCAATTGGACGGAAGTCCGAGGCAGTAGATGGAATTGCTCTTTTCTTCAGAGGAACCAGATGCGCCCTCTTCCATGCTGCAGGAAAAACTCCCCTTGACAGAGAAAGGTTAAAAATTGTAACCAGATGATGACCCAGAACCGGAAGAGACTTTGCAATGATATCCTGAGGAATACTGTCTACCCCTTTCGCCTGTGGTCTAAAATGTGCAACAGCCAGAACAACATCAGAAAACGTTACATCACGAAAATTAAAACCATCTTCACTGGCCGTTGCAAGAACAGCATGCAAGTCCTCCTCACGCTCTGACTGATAAATGGAAACATTTACCCGCAAAATGAGTGTTTAATTCATCTGGTGAAAAGCCATGTAATTCCTCTCTAGCCCTACTTAACAGCCCAAGATTGCGGAGCTCATTCCAGATCTTTTTATCGCCATCCAAGGCCTCCTAGATTTTATTCTGAATGAAGACATCGCGCGCCTCTGCCGTGCGTAGCTCAGCCTCCGCAGCAAGCGACTGAAACTCAGTCCACAGGCGATTGTCACGCGTACGACGAAACCGACGTCTAACAGCAATCGAATTGCTACGTTACAATATATATATTGTGACGAGAGCGAGAGCCCTCGTCTAGCCCAGCATGCTCTTCCTCCCGTAGCATGTGTTTACAGGCTATTACAGCGAGAGCGGAACCGCGGGACTGCTGAGCGGAGCAGGGAGAGAGAGAGCGGCGCGAAACGCGACACGCGCTGAGAGATACGTTTCGGCTACCGAGAGAGAGACACTCGTGGGTTTTTCAAATTGTGTGGATCCCGAGAGTGATAGTGTCGAGCGATTGCGCCAGGCGTTCGACCCAAGAGACTCCAATTGTGCGAGTCACCTCTTCCTAGGGAAAGCCTATTAGCGACTTCTCCGACCTTCGAGTCTATGTAAGTACTAGCTCTCTCTCTCTCCTGCGAATCTCACCAGGGCTCGTCCGCCCTCTCGCTGACCTTCTCGTTTTCGTGCGTAAACGCCCGTGCCGATACGAGCTTTTTGTATGGCTTATTATTTGAATAAACGTTTCGTCGACTTATTCTGGCGTACACGCTTACAATTCCTTGCTGTTTGCATACTATTTCCCTCTCTTTGCCTTTTTTCTTTCCGCAACTATTTCAGCAGCCCAACCGCCTCCGTGGGCACGTCGTTCATTTCTCGAACTTCGGGCGACCTAATTAGCCCGGTTCCCGACGGCTCGCTATACGGCAAGCAAACAAGTCGCGCGCTCGCGACTTGATTATATCGGAGTAGCAGCTCTCCGGCCGCATAGCACGCAGCTAACATCTGCGCGGCCGCAACGACACCATCAGCGAGCCACACCGTTATAATATATATATATATATATATATACAGGGTGTCCCATTTTAATTTACCACCCCCTAAAACTGGTTAATAATTTGCTCTGAGAAAAAAATGTTTCAAATAAAATTTGTTGGGTTCGAAGGGGGGCATCTTTTGGCTATTCCAGCTGTGACCTTGAACATGACCTTCAAGGTCATTTGAATAAGATTTATCACAGATTCGGGTTCTACTAAAAAAGTAACACTTTTTGTCTTAACCATTTTTTGATCATCAATAGGTAACTCTCCCTTTAACTGAAAAGAGAATTTGTCCTAGAAATAAGCTGTTTTAGATGAATGTTACTAGCTTCAAACAAAGACAGAGGTATCCTTTGGATCACTTAAAGCAAGACCTTCACGTCCAGCCACTTAAGGCAAGATCCCGTCCAGCCACTTAAGGCAAGACCCCATCCAACCACTTAAGGCAAGACCCTATCCAGCCACTTAAGGCAAGACCTTCACGTCCAGCCACTTAAGGCAAGACCCCGTCCAGCCACTTAAGGCAAGACCCTATCCAGCCACTTAAGGCAAGACCCTATCCAGCCACTTAAGGCAAGACCCCGTCCAACCACTTAAGGCAAGACCCTATCAAGCCACTTAAGGCAAGACCTTCACGTCCAGCCACTTAAGGCAAGACCCCGTCCAACCACTTAAGGCAAGACCCTATCCAGCCACTTAAGGCAAGACCTTCACGTCCAGCCAAGGCAAGACCCCTTCGTTCAGCTAGTCACGGAAATTTCAACGTCTCAAGTGCTCTATCAATTGCCCATTTTGTTGAATGCACATTTGTATTCTCTGCCGAAAACTTCTTTGGACATCTATTAATGTTTGTGGGGTGAACGCCCGTAATGCTGCAACAATTATCTCCATCATATTTTGTACCGTCGTCGGGGCTTCCGCGTAAACTCTCTGCTTCACGGCCCCCCACAGAAAGAAGTCCAATGGGGTCAAATCTGGCGATCGCGCTGGGAATTCACAGATTGGACTATCAATTCCAATCCAACTATTTGGGTATGTCGCGTTCAGAAATCTCCTGACAAGTAGTCTACGATGAGCGGGAGCACCATCTTGCTGGAACCACATGTCTCGCCTTATTTCTAGCGGAATGTTTTCTAGAAGAGGTGGAATTTGGTTCTCGAGAATATCTAAATAAAGCTTGCCGTTTAAATTACGGTCATAAAAAATTGGACCCACAACGTATTCCCCAACTATGCCCGCCCAAACATTAATTGATCACCGTCTTTGTGTACGGTGATCTCGCTGCCAATGTGGATTTTCTTCTGCATAATAATGCGCGTTATGAAGATTAATTCCTCCCATATTGTCGAACTTTGCCTCGTCTGTAAAGAGAGTCCGATCAAAGAAAAATGGATCTATGCGCATTCGTGTTTCCGCCCATTGACAGAATCTAAGTCGCCTGGCAGGATCACCAGGCTCAATGGCATGTGTAAGGTGCAAGTGATATGAATGAAATCTAAAATGACGCAATACACGGGAAACTGTTGATCTGGGTACTCCATGCATTCGCTGAATTTGTCGCGTCGAAATATGAGGATCCTCGGCAATTACAGCACGAACCCCAAGCGCAATATGCTCTCTTGGGCCCGTCCGTCGCCTCTTCCTTCTTAAGTTACCTCCTTGAGCTCTTATTGTTAGAAGTTTAATATTCCTCCTACTAGGATGACGAGCGTCCGGATACCTTTCAGCGTACAGCCTCGCTGCAGCCTTGTAATTGTCGTGACATTCTCCCAGAATCTTGATCATGTTGACTATCTCTACTGGCGTGTAGTCAGCCATTATCTGTTGTAGGTAGATTTTTTAGGGAATATTTAATCTTACTAGAAATAATTTATTATAAGTATTTTTCTGCTCTGAAATTCAGAAAATCAATGAAAACCTAATGATGAGAAGCTTTGAGGAGCTGTAAGAATTTACAAGCTTTACCAATAGAACGATAACGAAGCAAAAAAATGTCTTTTAGCGAGAAATAAAGCATTTACGAGAAAAATATTTCTTAATAAGATGCGTACTTTATCAGAGAATCTGAATATGATTTAAAATATGTACAATTTTACTTTATCAGAGAATCTGAATATGATTTAAAATATGTACAATTTTCATTAAAAAAACTAAGCTTGATTTTGATTCTGAGTTGAAAACATGCCCCTTACTGCTCAAACTTGCCCCAGATGATGTCAAACTTGTCCCAGTTGTGACTGTAAACTTGCCCCAGATGATGTCAAATTTTCTGCAGATGACGTAAAACTTGCCCCAGAGAATGTCAAACATACCCCGAAGATTGCAAACTTGCCCCAGAGAATGTCAAACATACCCCGAAGATTGCAAACTACCCCCATGTGATAAAAAATGAATCAGATTAGCGTTCTAATGAACTTTGGTTCTGTTGATAAATTTTTTGGTAATTTCATTTCTTTGAAAAAGAGAGTATTTTCCATTAAAGTGATGGTTCTTTCTTAAAATGAATTTAAGGTTCGAGGTCAAGGTCATAGCCAAGCTTCAATTGCGGAATAAAAATCGAGGATTACCGTTAAATAAATTGTCTGACCTTCGAATGACCTTGTTGGTTAAGGACAAGTTCATGGCTAAGGTCATACTTGGACTTAAATTTGTAAAATTATGTACGTTTCTAATTCCTCGGATAAAATGTAAAATTTTTAACTTCTTTTAAAGGGTGGGGCAATAAGAGATATCTCGTGATTTTTTCAACTTTTTTAAAGCCGTTTACAACAAAAATTTGGGATTTTTTCAAAAAATGATTCGAACTAAAAGTATTTTTCTTTTTTAGTAGAATCCGAATCCGTCATAAAAATATGCACATTTCATATGAAAATTTGGTCTTGACTTTCAAATGACCTTGAAGGTCATGTTCAAGGTCGCAGCTAAAATAGCCAAAAGATGCCCCCTTCGAACCCAACAAATTTTATTTGAAACATTTTTTTCTCAGAGCAAATTATTAACCAGTTTTAGGGGGTGGTAAATTAAAATGGGACACCCTGTATATATATATATATATATATATATTTGTACGTAAAGTTAACAACATGGCATATGAATATTTCGCAAAAATACACGCAGTCATAAAAAATACTGTTTCAATAAACAAATGTTTTTACGAAATATTCATATGCAATGTTGTTAACTCTACGTTTACAATATCAAATTATTCATTTGAAAAATAAGTGTCTTTATATGCGTCAATCTGATTTTGAATAATTTATTATTTCCCATGCGTGATTTTATGATGTTTTCAATATCGCTTTTGTAAATATCTTCTTTTTTCATAAAAAATAAAAATTCTTCCAAAATCTAATGTTTGCACTTGTTGATTGTGATGTGATGCGATTTAAGCGGCGATACCGTTCACCGACATAGAAAACTGCTTTTTAGAGTCTGTAAAAAGTACGTTTTTATACCATAACACCGGATAAAAAAAATTTTATTTCGGGCACGTTTGTTTTTTGTTTGAAAAGAATTGACTTTGAAGCCCCAACTGTGGACTACGTGCATCGCATGCGTTGAGATCTGCGGGGGGTGTAAATGGTATACACCCTTCCGTAAATTTAAGAAGCTTGAATTTACAAGTAAAAATGATAGTCGAAATGGCTCGTTGTCAAGAGTTCGCGCGTATATCTGATTGCACGCTTCGTACAACGCACTTTGAACAGCCGATTGTTTTGCATTTCTACGAATTTCGAAAGTATTTAAAAAATGTTTAGACTCATTCAAATTGAATATTTGTTATTATTGATATGGATTTTTAAAGGAACTCTGCAGTATTTGGATGTCGAACAATACAAAGGCTTTTGTTTGGAGAATTACTGGTCATCATTTAAGAATACAAATCGTAACAAAAGTACGACCGAGGCTGTTCATATGGTGCGGAGTCGAGAGCATTTATTAGAGCAGGATTCGCAGGAAGCTGTTGATCAAAGTACAGCCTTCGGATTTCAGATCGACAATGATATTACTGTTTTGGTGGTGAGATTTAAACAAAAAACAAGTATTTTATATTTTCTCAAAAATTTTATTGTAATTTAGCTTTTTGAGATTCTATAATTATGAATTGTTTGAATGGATAATAGATTCGTTTTACGATACGTCATTTGTATACTCACAGTCGGGAGAAACTGTTTATGCCGTGTTTCATGCAATTAAAGATACTCCTACAGATTAGTTTGTGCGTAAAATTTAAAATTGCATTTCTTTTCTTAATATGTTTTATTCACGATTGAGCTGTAATAGAGCTATAATAGAAATGCGCAAAATGCGGGAATAAAGTTGATTATTTCCGCAAAGTTTGGATTTTTTTTTAATTAAAGAAAATAGAAAATTTTTAAAAATGGAAAATTTAACAAATTTTAAAAAGTTAGAAAATAATTAAAAAATGTTTATTTTTTGAATATTAAAAAAACGTATATTTTCATCATAATGACGATGGCTGTGTAAGTTTCACTTTTCAAGAAATAAAGTGACTACACAGCTCAGTCGCGAATAAAGCACTATATGCAACACGAAAGTAAAGTCGACTATTCCCTCGGGTGATTTGCTGTCCTGGCTTCGCTCGGGCAGTAAACTCTCACCCGCAAGGATAATTCAACGACTTTACTCCTTTGTTACATAATGTACTATTAACAATAATATTTGTATTGCAGATACAAGCCCGTATAAGAAAAGACGCCTGGAGGAAGAATCTGCGGAACACGAGACGGTAGCTGCAGACGGCGAGCAGTAGGAGCAACATCAATGAAAAGAAACGTGTACCGATGATAACGCAGAAATTGGTCTTAATGTATCCGCGGAAGAAAGTGTCGCAGGATCATCGACATCGAATAAGCAACAACACCAGCAGTCGCAGCAGCAACACTCGCAGTAGGAGCATGAAGCTGGTGCCTCAATGGCAGTCATGAAAATAAAAATTGAAGAGCGTATCATATAATAGCGGAGTACGATAGGATGCACTTTAAGTTAACCCTTAGAGCTATATGTGTTTAATCGTCTGTTTGGATTAATATGGCCTTTAGGCAAATTATCGCATAATTAAAAACTAGACAAACCGGTTGATTTGATATGTATAACTGTAGAATGCGATCATTTTGTAAACGGGTCCATGTGGCACTCGCTTAGACCGATAAGTGCATCAAAATATGAGGACTTGATACATTGATATGCCGGATCCGAGTGAGTGGATGGATGAAGTACACTGAGTATCAAAAACAACGATAATCTTTGTCTGCCCCGCACTTGCATGCGGCAAGGTTTATATCCGAAAAAATGCGAGTCGCGAATGGTTAAAAGAATGGAAGGATATGGGCCGTAAATCCTACTTTAGAAAACAGAGAGGATTGAGCTTAATGCGAAAGGCGGGGGTAAACCTTGAAAATGGACAGGGGTGTGGTCTTCGCGAGGTCGAAAAGTTTCAAAGATATTTTTTTACTAAAAAACTGGCCATTCATGTATATATAAATTAAACTTCCGGGGTAAAAAATACATCTTTATTTTATTACGGCACAAAGGAAGCATGCGGCGCTTATGGAAAAATAATAAATACTATGCTCTATCGTGAGCAAAAAGCATTTCCACTTAATTTCAAACTTCGTAGGTGTTCGAAGTCAGATGTATTTTTGCGACGCCTGTAATTATGACTACTCAGCGATTCATCTGCATGCATATGCGACTGTTTGTGTGGCATGTTTTAGCACCCTGCGGTGTGTCGCGCAGGGGGAGAAAACAATTCATTGCGACGATTGTTGTCACGAGTTTCATAATAACGACTGCGTAACGAAATATCGAAAAGTTGGATCGACAGCGCGTAGTTAAAAATCGTTCGCCCGTCAATTAAAAGGTACTTTGTGTAACACATATTAACAGTGTCAAACGTGTCAATGTCTCGTTGATAATCTCAAAACACGAGTGTGGTAAATCGTTTTGCAAAACGTATAGCAGTACGCATTCGTCAAACGAATTGTGTACGATGCGACCGGTCGCGGCTAATCGGAATCAAAGAAGTCACCCGGAAAATGGCTGCTACATTTTTTGTGATTTTGAGATACAACGCGAGAAAATAGCCTTATTAACATATTGTTACCTGTTTTATGTATGGCGCTGCTATGCTGTGATGCGTATTACAGAAACAATACGTTAAAATTATGTGCTTTTTGTGAGGCTCGTGAACATTTTTGTAAAGATTGGGTCGTTAAATTTTTAGATTTATTTGTTCGTCATAAAAAGAAAGGCTTTTCCAGATTTATATGCATAGCGCACAATTCAATAGCTTTCAATGGGCAGTTTATTTCAAAGCATTTGATCGATAATAAACACATTTGAAGTAATTTTAAAGGATCGTAATATTATTAAACTAAAAATTGGGTATACAACATTTATAGATTAGCTAAATTATATACCGTCGAAACTGTCTGCGCTTCCTAAAACTCTTGCTCTCGACAATGCGGTAAAAAGAGATATTTTCTGCACTGCTTTAATACTATAGAAATCACCGAGTATATAGGCCCGTTTCTTCCAGCCGCTGCGTATTCTCCGGATAGCATGACTACAACGGAACGCGAGGACTTTTATCGCTGGTACGCGTCTATACCACCTAATTCTGCATTAGACCTGAATAAAGAATTAATCGAGTATTATCAGCAAGACGTTACAGTTTTACACGATACTACGTACACGATAAGCGGCTGTGTGTTTTCGAAAAATCTTTTTAAATGTTGGAAAGGTTGATCCATATTCTGAAAGCGTGACTTTCGTTCGCGCGTGCCATCGTGTATACATACAAATTTTTCTAGAAGCTGATACAAATGGACTTCTTGCACAGGTATATTTTCATGCGGGTAACCACTTGCAAAAATGTATAGAGTTGCTCTTGTGGGAAGAGCAGCGTATAGGTCACGAAATTATTCATCGCATCTGATCACGAGAATACCGATTGGTAGAGGGTTCTATTGTCGATGGCTTTTTGCCTGGTATAATAATTTAAACGGTATTGTTTATCAGTTTCATGATTGCTATTGGCACGGATGTCCCCGGTGCTATGCAAACGAACGCGTGCGCATTCTTTCCGTTACCATGACATTAAGATAGCGTTATGAAGATACGCTTATAATACCGAAAAGAATAAAATCTTATGGTTATGAGTTAATTGAAATCTCGGTGTGCGATTTTGACGCAAAGCTCCGCAGCGATAACGTATTTCAAAAATGTATCAACGATCATCCGCTAGCGAAAAATATGTCATTGAATTCGCGCGTTGCTTTTTACGGTAGCCGTATGGGAAATGTCGTTACGCTTTCTAGAGCAGGCTACGGCAAGCAAATAGGGTATCTCGATGTTTGCTCGTTATAACCCTATATTTGTAAAACAGGGATTTTCCCGATCGACCATCCAAAAATATACGTAGGACAAATGTGCTGCGAGATTGTCGGAGAAAACTTTGAATATTTGAACAAAAACGTCGAGGGCCTTGTGCAATATGATATTCTCCTCCCACTTAATTTATTTTATCCTGTATTAACTTTTAGATTGCACGATCGACTGCTTTTCCTAAGCCTCGCCTTGATGACGCTGATGCAGTCGATGACGACGGTGAAGTAGTTATAGTCTCTGAGTACTCATACGCGGCATACAGCGGCGATAAGAGCAACGACGATGAAATAATTTATGAGTCAGTAAATATTCAAGCACATGCATATCCCACGATTAAAAAATATATTTTTTATAAATAAATCTGAAAATTCATAATATAATTTATTCATATTGTATATAATCTAAATAAACGAATCTTTTAAAAAATTCCGTCCTAAAAAAATGTTTGTATACATTGTTTGTAAATTATACCTTATTTTCCGCCCTGTTCCTCCCTTCTCCCTAAAATAAGTCTAATTATAAAATAAATTTTAATTTATTTTAATTTTTATTCCATTTTTATTTCATTTTTAAAATCGAGGTTTGTTGAAATCATTTTTTGTTTTTTTTTTCATTTTTGTCAATTCGTGTTTTGTCTTTTTTTTATTTTGTTTTTAAAATCTCCTGTCGTATAATATAAATTTTTACGTATGTATCCTTTTTCAATCAGCACAAAATATATTTCAAATCTCTCACAATGAGAAAATACTATCGTGAATCACATAGGAATGCACTAGTGTTAGATTCCAACGCTAACAGCTCTGCATGGGGAGTAGCGGATGTAGATGTAAGCTTGTCAACCCCTGTCGATACAAGTCCTTGCCGTCTTCACCGCGACCGCCGCCGCCTTAAATAATAATAATAACTCGCGTTCTAAAACATTTATTTAGTTTGCATTGTATGTTTGTCCAGTCAGCGTTATCGTCATGGATACTCGCTGATGCATCCCTGGACCAGTATAATATGCACTCCAACATCGTGTGGGAAATCGTCGTTTAAAAAATGATTTTTACTTCTTCTTAATCAAATGGCCGACGTGACATTTGATCGAATCTTATTTTATTACCGAGTGGTAAGAAGGTTACAAGAATGAAAAGTTTTTCAAAAATCGGTAAGACTATAGAGTTTTGCGAAAGACTGCCAAAGTCAGAAGATTATCCAGATGGCTTGCAACTGAAAAAACTGTTGATAATCGACGATATGATGCCAGAAGCCTCCAATCACGTTATTGTGGATCTCTTTACCAAAGATTCGCATTGCAAGAATATATCTGTATTTTTTGTCGCGCAAAATCTGGCACAAAGACACATACGCTCGAACATTAGTTTCAACGCATCCTATAATGTTTTAATAAAAAATCCGTGCGATCGCTCACAAATTCAGCATCTAGTGCGGCAAGTCTATCCTGAAGATCGGAAACTTTTAAAGGAAGCTTATGAAGATGCCACGGCAAAAACGTTTGGCTACTTGATGATTGACTGTAAACAGAGCACAGAGGATGAATTTACGTTTAACACAGCCATCTTTTCAGACGACGCGTATCAGTATATCTACTTGCCAAAGTATACAATCTGTGTATAGAAGCAACCTACATAATACGATTGGTGGTTCAAAAGGAAGAACTCGTTCTGACATTCCTCAGTCGCCAATCGACCATGGTCGAAAATAACCCGGCGTTTGAAAAAAAGTAAATCGCTCTCTTGGAAATCCCTAGACACTCTGACAAAAATCAACGCATACTTCTTTTAAAATCGACCGACGAAAAATTAATCAGATGTATTTGAGAGTGCACGTTAAACTTGCTTTGCGATGATAGAAAAATCATCAAAAGAGCCAGCTAAAAAATACAAGAAAATTTTATAAAAATTGGCTACAAAAAGTCGTAAAATCTCCTGGAAAACTTCTGCCCTTTCTACTACAATCTATACATGAAGGTGTATTGTCAATTTTGCAGTAAAATGTAGCATTAAAAAAATGGTTTTAATATCGAAAGATAATCTTGATAGGATATAGCGAGAGGCAAAACATGTCCTCTCAAGCACCAGTAACAGCAACAGCAGCAACGGTGCAATATCCCTTGTCGACAGCACAAACAGTTTTCATATTAGCCAAACTAGAGAATGAGATGAAAAAAATCTCGATTCTGCCACATACTCAAACAAACAAGATTGTCTAAAGAATTATCTGAGTGTTTTGCTTTGATGTTTATTTTTTGTTGAAGAAAAACGTAAACGTGATAGTATATTTTGGGATGATAGCGGTACAGTATACATCGACGGTAAAGAATTCACAATCCAAACATTATACAGGGTGTCCCATTTTAATTTACCACCCCCTAAAACTGGTTAATAATTTGCTCTGAGAAAAAAATGTTTCAAATAGAATTTGTTGGGTTCGAAGGGGGGCATCTTTTGGCTATTTTAGCTGCGACCTTGAACATGACCTTCAAGGTCATTTGAAAGTCAAGACCAAATTTTCATATGAAATGTGCATATTTTTATGGCGGATTTGGACTCTACTAAAAAAGAGAAACACTTTTTGTTCGAATCATTTTTTGAAAAAATCCCAAATTTTTGTTGTAAACGGCTTTAAAAAAGTTGAAAAAATCACTAGATATCTCTTAATGCCCCACCCTTTAAAAGAAGTTAAAAATTTTACATTTTATCCGAGGAATCAGAAACGTACACAATTTTACAAATTTAAGTCCAAGTATGACCTTAGCCATGAACTTGTCCTTAACCAACAAGGTCATTCGAAGGTCAGTCAATTTATTTAACGGTAATCCTCGATTTTTATTCCGGCAATTGAAGCTTGGCTATGACCTTGACCTCGAACCTTAAATTCATTTTAAGAAAGAACCATCACTTTAAAGGAAAATACTCTCTTTTTCAAAGAAATGAAATTACCAAAAAATTTATCAACAGAACCAAAGTTCATTAGAACGCTAATCTGATTCATTTTTTATCACATGGGGGTAGTTTGCAATCTTCGGGGTATGTTTGACATTCTCTGGGGCAAGTTTGCAATCTTCGGGGTATGTTTGACATTCTCTGGGGCAAGTTTTACGTCATCTGCGGAAAATTTGACATCATCTGGGGCAAGTTTACGGTCACAACTGGGACAAGTTTGACATCATCTGGGGCAAGTTTGAGCAGTCAGGGGCATGTTTTCAACTGAGAATCAAAATCAAGCTTAGTTTTTTTAATGAAAATTGTACATATTTTAAATCATATTCAGATTCTCTGATAAAGTAAAATTGTACATATTTTAAATCATATTCAGATTCTCTGATAAAGTACGCATCTTTTTAAGAAATATTTTTCTCGTAAATGCTTTATTTCTCGCTAAAAGACATTTTTTTGCTTCGTTATCGTTCTATTGGTAAAGCTTGTAAATTCTTACAGCTCCTCAAAGCTTCTCATCATTAGGTTTTCATTGACTTTCTGAATTTCAGAGCAGAAAAATACTTATAATAAATTATTTCTAGTAAGATTAAATATTCCCTAAAAAATCTACCTACAACAGATAATGGCTGACTACACGCCAGTAGAGATAGTCAACATGATCAAGATTCTGGGAGAATGTCACGACAATTACAAGGCTGCAGCGAGGCTGTACGCTGAAAGGTATCCGGACGCTCGTCATCCTAGTAGGAGGAATATTAAACTTCTAACGATAAGAGCTCAAGGAGGTAACTTAAGAAGGAAGAGGCGACGGACGGGCCCAAGAGAGCATATTGCGCTTGGGGTTCGTGCTGTAATTGCCGAGGATCCTCATATTTCGACGCGACAAATTCAGCGAATGCATGGAATACCCAGATCAACAGTTTCCCGTGTATTGCGTCATTTTAGATTTCATCCATATCACTTGCACCTTACACATGCCATTGAGCCTGGTGATCCTGCCAGGCTACTTAGATTCTGTCAATGGGCGGAAACACGAATGCGCATAGATCCATTTTTCTTTGATCGGACTCTCTTTACAGACGAGGCAAAGTTCGACAATATGGGAGGAGTTAATCTTCATAACGCGCATTATTATGCAGAAGAAAATCCACATTGGCAGCGAGATCACCGTACACAAAGACGGTGGTCAATTAATGTTTGGGCGGGCATAGTTGGGGAATACGTTGTGGGTCCAATTTTTTATGACCGTAATTTAAACGGCGAGCTTTATTTAGATATTCTCGAGAACCAAATTCCACCTCTTCTAGAAAACATTCCGCTAGAAATAAGGCGAGACATGTAGTTCCAGCAAGATGGTGCTCCCGCTCATCGTAGACTACTTGTCAGGAGATTTCTGAACGCGACATACCCAAATAGTTGGATTGGAATTAGTAGTCTAATCTGTGAATTCCCTGCGCGATCGCCAGATTTGACCCCATTGGACTTCTTTCTGTGGGGGGCCGTGAAGCAGAGAGTTTACGCGGAAGCCCCGACGACGGCACGAAATATGATGGAGAGAATTGTTGCAGCATTCCGGGCGTTCACCCCACAAACATTAATAGATGTCCAAAGAAGTTTTCGGCAGAGAATACAAATGTGCATTCAACAAAATGGGCAATTGATAGAGCACTTGAGACGTTGAAATTTCCGTGACTAGCTGAACGAAGGGGTCTTGCCTTGGCTGGACGTGAAGGTCTTGCCTTAAGTGGCTGGATAGGGTCTTGCCTTAAGTGGTTGGACGGGGTCTTGCCTTAAGTGGCTGGACGTAAAGGTCTTGCCTTAAGTGGCTGGATAGGGTCTTGCCTTAAGTGGTTGGACGGGGTCTTGCCTTAAGTGGCTGGACGGAGTCTTGCCTTAAGTGGCTGGACGTGAAGGTCTTGCTTTAAGTGATCCAAAGGATACCTCTGTCTTTGTTTGAAGCTCGTAACATTCATCTAAAACAGCTTATTTCTAGGACAAATTCTCTTTTTAGTTAAAGGGAGAGCTACCTATTGATGATCAAAAAATGGTTAAGACAAAAAGTGTTACTTCTTTGGTAGAACCCGAATCTGTGATAAATCTTATTCAAATGACCTTGAAGGTCATGTTCAAGGTCGCAGCTAAAATAGCCAAAAGATGCCCCCCTTCGAACCCAACAAATTTTATTTGAAACATTTTTTTCTCAGAGCAAATTATTAACCAGTTTTAGGGGGTGGTAAATTAAAATGGGACACCCTGTAGACTTGTCAATAACGCTGCGGGAGCTAGGAAAACATACAAACCCATTGGGAGAAAAGAATTTGCAAGACTAATCCGTGCTCTCAATGTTCCTCAAGAGTTATCGGAAACGATGAGATTTGGAGTATCGCTGGTGCTGTATTGACAAGCAGGAATTGGAATAAACTAGATATTGATAGAAATCAAACAATCGCTAATCACGGCAAATTAAAGTCAGAGTTTGCATCTGCCGATGATTTTCCAGACGATAGCAAAGGTTTTTACCTTCGCTGACGAATCGACCGCATTACTTGTTATCATTAAAGAGACGACAAGGCGGAGGGGGCAGTAAACTGCATACTTTGATGACTAAAAAATGGCTAAAAGCAAAATGAGTAGTTACAAAAATAATATTTTGATTCTCAGCATACAGCAAGTTAATCCGGAGCTAAAAATCTAATCCGTGAAAATAAAAATAAAATCTCACCAGACAAGATAAAAAAGTGGTTCACAAAACACGATACCTACACTTTACACAAAGCTATTCGTCGAAAATTTCCACGATTATTTTACAATGTGGACGGTATAGATCAAGTATGGGAAGCCGATCTTATTTTTATCTTATTATCAACGACGGTGTAGGATATATTTTAGTAGTAATCGACGTTTTGTCCAAGTTTGTCTGGGTTCAACCTCTACACAATAAAACAACAATCGAGGTTATAAAAGCTTTTAAAAGAATTCTGAACGACAAACACCGACGACTACACACCCTCCATACAGATCGTGGAAAAAAATTTGTAGGTAGCACATTTCAAAATTTTCTCAAAGATAAAGACATACTTTTTCGTATTGTAAGCAATCCCGATGTCAAAGCCGCTGTTGTCGAACGATTCAACAGAATTCTCAAAGAACGCATGTACATATATTTTACACATAAAAATACAAAACGATACCTTGGTGTTTTACAGCTATTGGTTGACGCTAACAATAAAACGCCACACTCGACGATTAAAATGGAGCCGGCAAGTGTGACAATATATAACGCACACAAGGCTCGGAAAAATTTAGTTAATTTTGATATGCAGAAGTAGCAGTCACAGAAGTAGTAGACTGGCATGTGCATATGCACATTAGTCGTGAAAAGAATATTTTCGAAAAAGGCGCTAAAAATCCTGGAGCAAAGAAGTATTTACAATTACAAAAGTATTAAAAAGACAAGTTTCATTCATCTACAAACTCTGTGATTTACAATGTGAAGATATCAAAGATTATTTTTATCCCGAAGAGCTGTCTGTTGTACATAAAAAACAAGTTTATCAAAAAGAACATAAAATTAATAAAATTTTACGCAGCAAAGGCAAAGCCAAGAAAAAGCAGTATCTCGTTAGCTGAGTTGATTATCCTGACAAGTTCAACTCTTTCATACCCGCTGTGGATTTCAAAAACAATGTATTTAAACAATGTATCATACGGAGTTTACAATAGATCTCCCTAGCAACAGTAGGGTAGTTTTCTAACAACACAACTACAAACTTCTCGACTAGACTACCCAAAGAAATCGAGCTTTACGGCCGATGCCTTGTAGGAATATCAAAAATACATGTACCCTGTGGCTGTACGACAGCCCATCTGCGACGAGAAGACTGATAAATCACAGTACTTTCCGCACAGCTACACAACCATGCAGTATCTTGCGGATTCAATCAAAGATTCTTTAACCGCAGATGGTATATACACTATGAATGAAATTATTTTTATTCCCATCAGCAGCTGCACTTGCAAAAACCAAGAAATGCAAAACAAGGAATAGGAAGAAATTAGCTAAATGACGACAGCAACGACGCGTATAAAACCTTTTAAATGATTAAACAAAAAACGCACAAAGAAGAAAAAGAAGACAAGAACAAGTAAAAAAACACGCGATATCTTTGATTAACGCTGTAACGTAAATATGTCGTCTTTACACAGTCACTCGAAAACCTGTCCTAAAACACAGCTCGACTTGTTTTCGCGTCCACCGACTCAAACTGCTATTGAATCAAGCCCATGGGTATCTGACAAACCCATATCGTTGTTGAGCGACGAGAGTCCTATAGAGTTTTGCATAAATTCTCAAAAAGAAGATTATTTCGATCTCGATATATTTAGCAGAAGGTAAACAAAATTTTAGTTGTTTTAGACTATTTTTCATTATTTTTTACTCTGTTTATTTTTATAAAGTTTTCTATTCATTTAAATTAAATTTCTTCCATACGTACCAAAACTAGTACTTTTAAGAGTATGTCAAAAAATTTTCAGCCCGATTGGGCCGTACATTGTGTTGGAATCATGTGGACAGTGCTTTTCGGTATTTGATTTTTCATTAGGGTACATTAGGACTAAATAGGCAACAAAAATTCTCAAATAAAGATAAAGTTGTGTTACGTATGTATACAAAATTTCAAATTAATCCAATTTATCTGTGTGAAATTAAAAATAATTATTTTTTCGAGTTTTAAAGGTGGTGTGTCCCTTTAAAATCATCCCCGCAATTATCATCATTGCCTCTTCCAAAACCATTCCGTAGGAGCACGCTATTCCTAATCCCCATCTACTCTGTACCGACATTATTTACTTTCACTATTTTTTTACTTTCGTAACACCAGCCCACACGTTTGCTCCGTATAGTAGAATGGAGCTATTGGTCATCATTAGAAGCAGCCTAAGATTGGGTCTTGGTCCGCGCACGTTCACCATTAGCCGACTAAGCTGCGCTACTCTTATTGTCGCATTCTCGCATACACGATATAAATGCGCCCCATAATTTAGCTTTGTGTCCAGGGTTACCCCACATATACTTAGCTGCCGGTTTATCTTGACCGCTTCTTTGTCTACCCTCATCGGTATGATAGTTAATATACGTCTCCTAGTCAGAATTCTATCTCTGTCTTGTTCAGTGCCAAGGTTAGTCCGTGGTCTGTCACCCACATTAGCACCCTACACATTATCGCATTTAGCTTGGCTTATGCAATCTCTACGTTTCTAGCTGTAATAACCGCGACTATGTCGATTGCGTACCAACAAGTATGACTTCATCTGGTATTTCTAATCTAATCGGCCCATCGTACAGAATAAAAATAATAATAATTATTATTATTATTAAAAACATAATAATTTTATCTTTAAGCGCAAGGAATATAAAGAAGCAATATTATTTTACTGGTTACTTTTGGGCTAAAACTAAAGAAATATTAGTTAAAATGCTTCGTTAACCGATGCAACGCGGCATGGTGCGTTGGTTTCCCAATACAATAATATAATAAAATTTAAAGTTATTCATACAAATACGTGCGTTGAAGCTGCATAATTAAAGACTGTAATTATCACCTTTTATTTCCGATAATATATTTTGAATACAATCTACCGTTCTAAACAATTATTATAAAAATTAAAATTAATAATCGATATATTTTTAGGTGTGTTTATAAAGGGGATGAACATCCAATGGTATTAACTGTTAGCTTGTGCATTATTGCCCGAATCTTGCTTAGTTCACAAGATCTTTTTGTTCAGGTATTTATTATTGATGTATTATTATCAGTTATGATACACTGAGAAAGTAGTATAGTAAATTTTAATAAAACTATAGGAAATTTTACAAGAAAGTTTAGTAATCGGCTCACAGACTGAAAAACCCAAAAAATTACACTACTGTACAGTAAATGTCACTGGTTTTAATAGTAAAATTTATAATAAAAACAGGAGTAGTAATTTTGAGGTGAACTTCTTCAATTTTGATTGCTTAGCTGTTTGGACGATTTGAAGCACCACCAAAAGGATCTTTTCAAAATCCTCGGAATTGTAGTGGATAAGTCTCTCATCCTACGTCCTGTGGTTCCCGAGTTCAAGACTCTCATCGGATCATTTTGATTAGTTCGATTAAAATTGCGTTAATCTAACAAAAAGTATAAGTAATATAACGAAGAAATAAAAAAATGTATGATTTTTAATCGTTTAATATTATTAGTTATTATACTGTTTTGTAGAACTAACTTGAGTGTCAGTCTGTGATCAGATTATCAAGAGTTAGATAAAAATTTCTAGGCAATAAAGGAAAATTTACTATATATATATAATTTACTACATACTCTTTCTCTCAGTATATTGAGAATTAATGAAATATATTTTTGAATAATGTAGGCCATCAAAGAATTTTCGAGACATATAGGACAGGATCTTAAAGAGGATGTTGTTCTTGAACAAATAATTCGTATTTATATAGATCAGATGCCTTTAGTTCCTCAACATACTGAACGAAAATTATTAGCACTTGCATTATGCTCACTAATCGACGCTAATTGCCCTCCAATCCTTCTATTGCATTTTCCGAAAATGATTCTTAACATTGTAGAAACATTAAATGATATCATTAAAATTGATGATACAGGATGTTCTATAGAGTAAGTAATGACATTTGAATCTAAATTTTAGTAATTCTAGGTATACGATAATTTATGTTGATTTTTACTTAGCTCATTAATAATTGATGAACAACACAGTCCATTATACTTTGACGATATTGAATATGATACAGAACATTCGCAACGTAAAAGACGACTAGCTTATATCGATCCAGTTCATTGTATAGCTCTACACACACTTTTACAAAATCAGGTATAAATACTTCATAAAAAATTTATATAAATATTTACATGTGATTTTAATTGTTCTACCCAAGTAACTCAAAAAGTATGCTCTATTGTGAGAATTATTAATCCTTACAACTTTTGTAGAAAGGAAATTAAAAATGATCTTTAATGTAACATTGAAAATGATTGTTAGTTCATATCTGAAATTTGTATGAAGATCTCATATTTTTGATCTTGCAAATTACAAAAATGGCTAATTATTTAATTTTTATATAATGATTTAAATTATAATATCATTTGGATGATTGATAATTAAATGATTTGATCATTAATTATTAGATTTGTTATATCCTATTGCTATAAGGGTGTAATAGGATGTAACACTACGTCCAAAAAACGTGGAAACCTTTTAAGAGATAATTTTAATGCGTTAAAATTGTAGACTCGCCCACAATCCTAAAAAATGGTACACAATGCCGGTTCGGAAAACCTCTTTTTTAAGGAAAGAATCAGTTATTTTTACTATTAAACTTGGAATTACTATGCGATCTTCGTTTTTATGGGAGCAGTTATGTCTATTAAAAAAGTTTATATTGAGTATTACAGATTATTTAACGAATCTCGATCTAGTGCGCAATCATTCAATTCTCTCCTTTTCATCATCTCTTAATTAACTCTCTTAATCTTTAAATGTAAGCTTCCATAACGAGTGTATATAAAAAGTTTAATTGTAAGTTTCGTGATTAAATTTTTTTATTTATTATTATAAATTCCACTAATTAGTAATTAAAACATTTTATCTCTAGTTGTGAGCTTTAATCATTTCAAAATTATTGAAGAATTTAGTCATCACGACGAGTTAAATTTTGGTATCGTTTTATTTGTCCGATGTTTCGGAAGCTTTAGCTTTCCTTTTCAAGGACATTATAACATAATTAATATTATATAAATTGTATATATAAATTGTATATATATACAGAGTGTTACATTTTCACCGTATGTGGTATATACCAGCGGGTAGAAGAGAAAATTGTAAGAATGACGTGACTTTGTAATTTTATGATTCGTTGGGTAGGTACGGAGATAATCAAGCTCAAAGTTGGGCAAACGTGGCCAATTAGCGCGCCGCCCGACCAGGTCGCTGGAGGGGAAGTAGGCGCGGTGGGAAGAGCTGTCGAGAGGTGGGCGCCTGTGCAGCCGACCCCCTCCCCCCCCTCTCTCCCTCGCCGTGGTCGCTCTCGCGCGCCCGCGTGCCACTGCTCTCTCCACCACGTCTACTTCTCCTCCGGCAGCCTGGTCGGGCGGCAGGCTCATTGGCCACCTTTACCAACTTTGAGCGTGATTATCTCCGTAACTACCCAACGAATCGATAAATGATAAGTTACGTCATTCTTGGAATTTTCTTCTCTACCCGCTGGTATATACCATATGCCGTGAAAATGGAAGACCTTGTATATATATACAGGGTGGACCATTTTAATCCATAATAGGAAATATCTCAGAATCATGGTTGAATACAGAAAAATGTTTTAGACAAAAGTTGTAAGAGTCAGAGGGGGTCAACTGTTGGTACCATCGAACTTGACCTTGAACTTGTTTTTGAAGGTCATTTCAAGATCAAGGTCATTTTTTAAATAGGAATATTATTTTCATCAAGGTCATGGAAGGTCATATAAAGGTCAAATTTACGAAAATTGGTAAATAATGGGTGTTAGCTCGGAATAACGGTTGGAAACATTGAAATGTTTTCGGAAACAGTTATCAAGGATGTAGAGTATCCTTCTGTCTATCACCTTCTGGTTGCTATAACCTTGGCCTTGAATTTGGTTCTGACGGTTATGTCAAGGTCAAAGTGAATTTTCAAGCGGGAACCCTTGCTTTTGATCTTCGATTTGGTAAAAATAAGATAATGCACGTTGAAAATGCTAATCAAGGTCATGGTAAGGTCGTGTCAAGGCCATTTTACTGTGCACTTCAAAAGTTAAAAACAAATATTTGAAGGTCAAAAGACATCAAAGACCTTAAGCATTTGTCTAATTTTAAGGTAAAATTACGCCTGGTTTCTAAATCAACATAAACATCTTGGCACTTTCCTAAAATCATAATCATGTCTACAATTTCATTTGGGGGGTAATCAGCCATTTTATATTTTTACAAAATTAACTACTCTATAAAGATAAATGGTGTTCTCGCTATTTTGGATACTTATGCGTTAGCCCGTCGCTCAGTAGGGCCATCTTCGTAGTGGGATCTTGCGAGTGAAAAATCACCGTGAAGTGTTTCCTTCGAGTAAGGAATGCACGTTGCGATTCGTTAACAAATCTATTGCTGCGGCAACAAATATTAAATCAAGGATTTGTAAATGAAAGGAAGAAAAAATTTTCTACATACACCAATATAAAACAATATTCGAATATTTTCTCTCAACATTCGATGAGAGTGTTGCTACTTTCATTGTTGCGCATCTAAGTATCAGCTGTGCAAATATTACTATCCGTGTTAGAGATCGTACTTGAGCGACGGGCTAAGGGATAAGTATCCGAAATAGCGAGAACACCCTTTATCTTTATACAGTAGTTAATCTTGTAAAAATATAAGATGGCTGATTACCCCCCAAATGAAATTGTAGACATGATTATGATTTTAGGAGAGTGCCAAGGTGTTTATATTCGTGCAGCTGCACTTTACTCTGAACATTATCCAAATAGGCGACATCCAACTAACATTACTATTCGAGATCTAACTAGAGCACGAGAAGGCCGATTACATCGTGAACGTCATCGCCATGACTATGGAGAAAATGACAATCGTGTTTTAACAGTTCTTGTAGTCATTCACCTCAATCCCCACATTAGTTCTCGAGAAATAGAAAGACAACATGGAATACTAAAATCAACATTTCTTAGGATTTTGGAAGCCCAAAGGTATCGTGCTTACCACATTAGTGGTCAGATGTCAATCCACATTGGCACAGAACAGTTGATAATCAACATCGTTGGAGTTTAAACGTTTGGTGTGGTATTGTAAATGGATATGTGATTGGTCCTTATTTTTTTAACGGTAATGTCAACCAACACAATTTTTTAGAATTCTTAAGAGACCTTTTACCTGGCTTGCTTGAAGATGTTGATTTAGAGACCAAGCGAAGAATGTGGGTGCAATTGGATGGTGCACCACCACATTTTGCACGGATTGTAAGAACATTTCTCAACGAACAGTACCCAAACCAATGGATTGGACGTGGAGGTCCAGTTGCATGGCCTCCTAACTCGCCTGACCTGACTTCACCTGACTTTTACCTGTGGGGATATTTAAAAAACACTTGTTACGAGCAGCAACCAACGACACGAGAAGACATGATGGAACGCATACGAACAGCTTGTGCAGCCATTCCAAGAAATATCTTGCTTTCCACGGTAAGACATTTTTTGAGAAGAATTCAACTGTGTATCGACGCAAACGGTCGGCAGTTTGAGCACATACTCAACAGTTAATTTCAAAACGAGAAGTGAGAGGCAAGGGGGCTCACGTTAACAAGTGATACTCTACATCCTTGATAACTGTTTCCAAAAACATTTCAATGTTCCCGAGCGTTATTCCGAGCTAACACCCATTATTTACCAATTTTCGTAAATTTGACCTTTATATGACCTTCCATGACCTTGATGAAAATAATATTTTGAACGTAAAATTTTCTGTTCTTTTCAAATCCGGAATAAAAAATGGATCTTCCTGTTTAAAAAAATGACCTTGACCTTGAAATGACCTTCAAAAACGAGTTCAAGGTCAAGTTCGATGGTACCAACAGTTGACCCCCTTTGACTTCTACAACTATTGTCTAAAACATTTTTCTGTATTCAACCATGATTCTGAGATATTTCCTATTATGGATTAAAATGGTCGACCCTGTATATATATATAAGCACGAACAAATTCAACCAATATATTAGACTGGAGAGGATAGGTTAAACAAGGGTGATATAAACAACATTGTCTACAAAATTGATCGGCCCCTAAAGACAAGGCCCCTAAAAAACTTTAATACGAACCCCAATACTGTATAAAAAAATAAAGATGTCCGTTCTCTTCTATTCCTACATAAAGAGGAGAAGATTTCGTCTTTGAAAACATAAAAATTATTATTATCGTTAGGCACTGCACCTCACTTTGCGGTTTTAATATGAGACAGGACTAACTGATCATAGAGTGAGGACGCACCAACACCATGCGATCCTCCATATACATCCGAAGTGACGGCTTTATTAGAGAATAAGTAAGATTGGTATTGAAAGTTCTCTTTTATTATTTGTACAATGTTTTGACTTGATGATTTTTCCAATATTGACAATAGTTTTTAGTGTAGATTTGACTGCCTATATTTCGATTTAACATGTAATGACTGTATTAACGGTTTTTTAAGGTAAAAATAATATCAATTTTATAGTCAACAGACAACTTTTAAAACTTTTTTTTGTAATTATATATGTCAATAATTAAGTTATAGTGTCCTTGAAGAGAGAAGCTGAAGCTTCCGAAACATCGAACAAATAAAACGATACCAAAATTTAACTCGTTTCGAAATTTTTTAATAATTTGAAAGTTTGATTCCACGAGTAATAAATTCAGATTATATCAGCTTTGATAATTGATAATTAAATCAATTAATTATTAATTAAAAGTACTAATGATTGATAATTGAATCACGTAATCGTTAATCGTAAGTGTTGAAGTAAGATTAAATAATGGTGAGTGAAGTAGGATGATATTAATTAATCTCCACGGGTATTATTTGTTTTTTTGACCGACGCTTTAAAGGGTACATTCTCCCTTACCAAAGGCTTCTTTATTGAAAAAAGAAAATATAAAAATTACAATCATCGCAAATAAGATCACATTAAATAATTGTTTTAATTGCATATTTTTCCATATTTAAAATTTTTTTTGCGTACAAGTACGTCTAGTTGATATGGACTATAAAACGAAAAAATTTCCAAATTTAAAAATAGGTATAAATGAATAAACTAAAATATTAGAAATGTCAAATTATAGACTTACGGTCAGGAGAAAAGTACGAGAACCTCTGACTGACTGATCAGAAGATTAAATAAATTGAGGATTAAGTGTTTATTACGTCTTACGACGTAAGCTATTCGTTTTTTTTTAAATTTCAGAATACTATCCTTAATAAATGTTATATGAAAACAAATATCAAAATTTAAACTGACATTGATTCTTTTTGTTGCGCTTG
Source organism: Muscidifurax raptorellus (assembly GCA_020010945.3). NCBI lineage: Eukaryota > Metazoa > Arthropoda > Insecta > Hymenoptera > Pteromalidae > Muscidifurax > Muscidifurax raptorellus. The sequence goes on from JAHUUD020000073.1 coordinate 174,682, forward strand.
CAATTTCAATGTGATTACGACTCGATATATGTCAGCCAGCAAGAGCTGAAGCGAGCGCTACTTTCTTGTATTGTGTGAATCCACTAATTGTAAGATAATATTTTGTAAAGATGTAAAACACCTTGCGTTAATGTGAGACTTTAAAAGCTAGTAAAAATGGTAAAGATCTAAAATGCATAAATCAAGAAACAAAGCAAGAGGAAGACAACGAAAGGCGGCTAGATCAAAGCAAAAAAATGGTAATCGAGACAAGCGGAAGAGAGGTTGTACCGCGACCACCATTAAAACTAAATCTGAAAGATATAGCAGATTATGTAGCGGAATATAATCAAAAAAATCTGACACCAATTGAGTATATAAAAAAATTAAAACAAGTGAAAAGTTTAATAGATCCTGTAGATGAAGAAAATTTAACAAGCTTATTGGAAGTGAGAATGAGTGGGGAACCAGAAGAAGCATTAGGAGTAGCAGCATAACAACAAAACATAGATGACCTTATAAACGGAGTTAGAACACTGTATCCAATAAAAGATGATATACACGAACTATTTTGGAAAATTCGGAAAATTATACAAAAAGAAGACAAAACAGTAGTCCAATACACGAATAGGCTGAAAAAGCTAGTATTAAAGGCAAAAAAATTTTAAAAATTAGAAAGAGGAACTGCAGAGGAAAAAAGACAATTCGGGGAAAATTAGATAGAAAAGCAGCAAGAAGCTATAAGAAAGGACTGAAATCGGTAATCAAATATGAATCGAGGGAGGAAGATACAGTGCAATATATCTCAAAAGCAGCAATAGAAATCCAAAGCGATATAGAAGATAGAAGAGATATGAATGAAAGTATTATGAGCAACATATATGAAATTTTTTTTTTATGTGGTATTTGGAACTTGAAAGTTTATGGCCTCATCTACGCAAGCTTTCCACGTATCCCTATCCTTCGCTGTCTCCATCTATGTTATTCCCTGACGCCCGATATCTATTAGATCTGTTTTTACATTGTCTTCCCACCTGCGTCTGGGTCTACCAAGAGGTCGCGTTGTATTAGGTTTACTTCTTAAAACACGCGCCACCGTGCGGTCCTCTTCGATCCTTGCTACATGCCCTGCCCATCTTCATCTGCGTGATATTATTATTCCGTTAATATTTGGTGACCCGTACAATTTGTGTAATTCGTCATTGTGTAATTTCCTCCATTCCTCTGCCTCCTCATCTTTTTTCGGTACGTATATTCTTCGAAGTTATTTTTGAATACTCTAAAGCGATTTTCCTCCTCCTTAGTAAGCGCTCACGTTTCGCAACCGTATAGAATTACTGGCAGAATTATAGTCCTATATATCCTTATTTTAACGTTTTTAGACAACAGCCTCAATTTTAGTAATTTACTCACGGCGTAGTAGCAAGCATTACCCGAATGGAGACTCCTATTTATTTCGGCTTTAATCTCGCTCCTGTCATTTATAGTTGTGCCCAGATACCTGAATTCTCTAACCTTTTCAAAAGTAAAATTTCCAACTTCGAGATCTCCCTCCCCCGCGCAGACGCCTAGTCTATCCATAATCATATATTTTGTTTTTGATTCACTTACTTCTAAGCCTGTATCCTTAGCCTCTTTTATGAGTATTTCCGCGTTTCTTGTCACCGTTTCCCTATAATCTTACACTATATCTAAATCATCCGCATATCCTAGAACCTGTGTTACTCCGTTAAGTGTTGCGCCAAAATTCCCACTTTTTCTCTAATAATTATATTACAGTAAACATTTGATCGCTCATCGATCTGTTTCGCCGGAATCCGCACTGATAATCTCCTATTATATCTTCCGCGAATGGAGTGAGTCGGGCTTGTATTAGATTCGACAAAATTTTGTAGCACATCGGCAAAAGTGAAATGCCTCTATAGTTATTGCAGTCCGTCTTATCCCCTTTTTTAAAAATCGGTATAATGATAGATTATTTCCAATTTTCGGGTATAGTTTCATGTCTCCAAATGGCACATACTAGTTCGTAAATTTTGAAAGTTAGTGCGGCCCCCCATATTTAGGTAATTTAGATGGTATGGAGTCGTTTCCCGCCGCCTCATTGTTTTTTAATTTTTTAATGGCGGCCTCTACTTCGTTGCATGTCGATTCCTTCATGTGGGGTTCAGCAGCGTGGATTTCGACTCCTATCTCTTCTGAGTTCTCATGTACATTTAATAACTTATCAAAATAGATTTTCCACAACGACAGTAGTTCATTTTCGCGTGTTACAAGGTGCCCGTCCTCATTTTTCATCAACTGCAACCTACTCTGAAAACATTTTCTAATGGTGTTTATTCCTTTGTACATTGCACGCGGGTTAGTTTCTTTGCTATTGCTTCTATTTTTCTAATTTCGTTCTTCTGATACTCGCGTTTCTTGCTTCTGTAAATCGCGCCAACTTGTTTTCTTACGTTAAGATACTCGTCCATCGCGGACCTATCGCTTCCGTTGAGTAAACTATCTAATTTCGTTTTTTTGCGTCTTTCAAACCAGAGCTCGCACTCTTCGTCAAATCATGGTTTGCTTTTTGGCTTTTTCTTTTTACCTAGCACTTTGTTCGCGACTTCTTTTACCGTTTTTTCGATGGCTCCCCATCGACTGTTCGGTTCGTCATCTCCCACCGGTGATGCATCTGTTTCCTCGAACGCCTGGAATCTGTTGCTAATTTCTACTTGGTACTTGATTCGTTCTACCCTGTCTCGCAATTTTTCAATATCGAAGCTTTCTACTTTATTCGCTCGATTTCTATTTTGACTAGCTACCAATCTGGCTATCTTAATTTGGCTACAACTAAAAAGTGATCCGAGTCGCTATCCGCCCCCCTACAGACTCTTACATCGAGAACGTTTGTGTGGCGTCTCTAATCAATAAGGAAATGATTGATTTGGTTTTGCGTACTCCCGTCTGGCGATGTCCACGTTGCTTTGTGTATATCCTTGTGCTTAAAACGCGTATTTTTTATTACAAGGTCTTTTGCCGCCGCGAAATTTATGACCCTAATTCCGTTATCGTTGCTGGCCTTGTGCAGGCTTTCCTTTCCTATAGTAGGTCTAAACATTTCTTCCCTCCCTATTTTAGCGTTGAAATCTCCTACTACTATTTTTATGTCATAAGATGGGAATTGGTCGATTACCTGCTCTACAGTTTCGTAATAAAGATCCTTAACCTCTTCCTCCTTGTCCTCCGTAGGGCAGTGTACATTTATAATCACTTATCGATACCATTCCCCCTCAATAATAATATGCGATAACCTGTCATTCACGAATTTGAAATTTCTTAGCGAGTGTACGATGTTTTTATTAACGAGATCCCGGTGTCTAGGGAATGTGTGCTCGTGCCCCCATACGAAAAGGTGAAGTTACTTGATGGTAACAACCCGTCATCTGTCCACCGAGTTTCCTGTATTGCTACCGAATCTAAGTTATACCTGTCAGCTTCCTTTATGATTTCACGGAACGCGCCCGCTCTGTATAGACAACAAACATTCTGGGTTCCTACCCTTCTTTTGGATACCCGGTCTCCTAATCCTATTTTTTTGTTTTTTTTTTTGTTGTGCCATGATAGTAAATTAAACCCGCGCGTTTTTGGATCCTGTTACGATCACAGGTGAGTCCACCGTCCCAGGGGTGATAACCCTCATACCTCCCTGAGACTAAGTATGAGAGCTTTCCGACTTTGACGAGGAAAAAGTCAACTCGTCATCAGACACACTACGGCTTCATTCTCGCATCCTGATGCCCCCTGCAAGGCAGCGCGCCTTCGCTGGCTTCGATACCGCGTAAGACCAGGTGGCGAATCATTCTACACATCCCCTTTCGGGTCAGTTGTCATCGCTCCTGCATCCTCCACGATAGCAGGATTTTTGGCTCATTTTTTGTAATATATTATAGTAAAGGCGATAGCATATAGATATAGCGTTGTCAGAGAGAGAAATAGAAAGTACGGAAATAAGATGAGAGATAATGTAAAGTGTTTTCTGTTGTGGTGCTTGCGTAGTGTTTCTAGATGAATGCGTTCGCCAGTGTGGGCTCATCACACCCACGCCTGGTCATATCGGCTGTCCGCGGCTGCTTATTAAATTTATTTGCAGCTAACCTTCTTCTCAGGGGCCGTTCCTCTATCCGCAATCTGGGGACGCGCTGTGTAGTGGTGATAGGCACTCACCCGCCCGCTCGGGGCGACAACACCCAGGAGCCGCTTAGGGCAACGGTGTTGCAACAGACATATATGAGAATAAAGTGATAGGCACTCACCCGCCCGCTCGGGGCGACAACACCCAGCACCCGCTTAGGGCAACGGTGTTGCAACAGACATATATGAGAATAAAGTCGAATATACACAAAGAGTATTATCATGTCAAATATGCAGAGATTACAAACACGAAGCGCTTTTTTGTCGAGTAGGAGCATGCGTATACTGTAAAGGATCGGATCACTTGTGATAGCATAGGTCATACAGTGCAAAATTGCCCAGATGTAGTATGCAAAAGATGTAATAAAAAAGGGCATACAATAAAATATTGCAAAGCAGGCGATGGGCGATCAATCTTCAGAGTATGTACAGTCTGTGAAACAATTGGACACGAGGAGGCAGAATCCGACAAAGTAACGATTCTTGTAGCAGAATATAAAGCTAAACAACAGCTAAAGTGTCAAATATACAAGGAATCAGGACACATTGCAAAATATTGTCAAGAATATAAAAATCAAGAGCAAACACAGCAAAATAACAAGAGTAATTATACGTCAAACTTCCAAAGAAAATTTTATGAATACTACAAAATGAGAGGACACGTGGTCAAAGAATGTAGAAGGTTAATGGCTTTAGAAGAACAAAGACAGAATAGTCAACATATGATATGTGATTATTGTAATAAAACAGGACATCAAGTTCAGAATTGTGAGATAATTAAAGCCCTGGAGAGAAAATAAAAAGATTTCCGTACGTTCTGCAAGAGAAAAGGTCATGTAGTAGATCCATGTTTTGAAGTCAAAAATAAGTAGGCAAACTGCAATACTTTTTCTGGAAGAAGCGCCTAGGAAGAGCAGATATAAATAAACCGCTCTCACTTCAAATTAACAACGAAAAAATAGTAACACCAATAATGCTGATAGAAGAAAGTAAAAATTTAGAAGATACTATAAATAATGAAAAAGAACAAACTATACAAATGTATGTTTTAAAATTCGTAAAGGAGGATGCCCATGAGTAATGTATATCTGCCCCAAAAAGGGAACGCACAAAACCATATCCATCATTTAGAACACAAAAAAAACATGTTAATTAAAAAAAAAATTCATCCCTATAGCACGCGGGAAAGTGGTTAAAAACGGCGATGAAGATTACATCAATTTTCAGCAAAATTTTACTGAATATCGCAAAAATAGCAGGCTTTGCACGTTTTTAAATCCATTATTTAATGTTCAAAAGAAAGATAATGAGAACCACTAACAATATTAGTAGTTTTATTTTCAGAGCAACCCTTCAAACTAACTCCAGTAATGAGAACAGATTAAAAAAGATTTCATCCCTCATCTGTCTTGCTGCGATTTCGACCCCTTTGCACCTTTTCCGCGCATCCAAAACTACGTAGGATCAAAGAGGACAGAAATTCACGCCGATTGACGAAAAGACTGATTCAGAGCAGCCCTTCCGATAGACGGGAAAATTCATTCATACCAAAAATCCGAAATTGCGTTTTTCATCGAGATCACGAATTATGCTAAAAAGAATGCCTTTGCACGTTTTTTGCATGACTAATCGGCAACGTGTTTATAGATAACATAATTATTTATTAAATGCATGCATTTCCAGTACAGAGCAACCCTAAACAACCCGGTCGTGGTGGAGAAACGCTAGGGGGAGGCCTCACCCCCTTACTGTCTCGCTGCGATTTCGACCCCTTTGCACGTTTTCCGCGCATCTTAAACTACGTAGGGTCAAAGAGGACAGAAATACACGCCAATTGACGAAAAGACTGATTCAGAGCAGCCCTTCCGATAGACGGGAAAATTCATTCATACCAAAAATCGGAAATCGCGTTTTTCATCCAGATCACTAATTATGCTAAAAAGAATGCCTTTGCACGTTTTTTGCATGACTAATCGGCAACGTGTTTATAGATAACATAATATCAGTCTTTTCGTCAATTGGCGTGTATTTCTGTCCTCTTTGATCCTACGTAGTTTTGGATGCGCGGAAAAGGTGCAAAGGGGTCGAAATCGCAGCAAGACAGATGAGGGATGAAATCTTTTTTAATCTGTTCTCATTACTGGAGTTAGTTGAAGGGTTGCTCTGAAAATAAAACTACTAATATTGTTAGTGGTTCTCATTATCTTTCTTTTGAACATTAAATAATGGATTTAAAAACGTGCAAAGCCTGCTATTTTTGCGATATTCAGTAAAATTTTGCTGAAAATTGATGTAATCTTCATCGCCGTTTTTAACCACTTTCCCGCGTGCTATAGGGATGAATTTTTTTTTTAATTAACATGTTTTTTTGTGTTCTAAATGATGGATATGGTTTTGTGCGTTCCCTTTTTGGGGCAGATTTACATTACTCATGGGCATCCTCCTTTATTGCAGTACATAGAAGTTTAAAATAAACATGTACGAACTAATTACAAATTACTGGTAGATAATGGGGCGCAATTGAACATTATTAAGAAAAATAATATTTCTATGAATCATATAAATAATGATGAGCAAATCTTAATATCTGGAATCGCACAAAAAGCTATTAAAACGCTGGGTTATATTAAAATACCTATAAACGAGATATATTTTGATTTTCACGTGGCACCAGAAAGTTTCTTAATTCCGTACGATGGAATTATTGGAATAAAAGTGTTACTGGAACAAAGATTAAGATTAGACAAAGGATACTTGGAAATAAATAATAAAAAAAATATTTTAAAGTCAGCAATAAGTGAACAAAAATTCAATACTAATAGAATAATTGATATAATATCTGAAACTAATATGTATGAAGAGAAGGAAAATATAGAGGAAAAAAAACAGAAAATTTAATTGAGAATGATATACAGACAATATTAAACACGGTAGAAAAAATCCAAGATAATTTAAACAAAGGTTTCATGGAAAATGACGGCTCGGATAATACATCGTTAGAATGTCATAATGAAAATACAGAAGAAGCAAAATCAAGTAGCTGGGACAAAGTTAAACTTACTGAACTTTGTAATAATTCCAAAATTCAAATTCAACAATTTATTGGAAACATCAACGAGACTCTAGAAAACAATGAAACAACTGTAGAAGCAAACTTTAGCATTCGAGATTACCCTACGCTAATTAACACACTCAAAAACAACGTCAATTATGAAGGTAAGCAAAAATATGTGCAACATACAAATAAAATAAATTATTTAACCTTTGATATAGAAGATATGCCAGAGACATACACAGGAATATCAGGGTTAGAATTACCAAGAGAAGAAGAAACTTTACATTGTGGATGAATATATTTAGCTACTGAAGGAGGAAAAAGTTTGGAGGAAATTGAGAAACTAAGTAAGAGCGAGAGAAAACATTTATTAATGAATACAATTAATTTAAATCATTTATCACGGAAAAAGAGAAAATTTATTAAAGATTTAATTTTAATAAATGCCGATATTTGTTGGTTAGAGGGGAAAAAAATTGGTGTATGTAATATAGAAGAGCACGAAATAAATTTATTGATTAGATGATATACCTATTTATGTAAAACAATTCCCATTAGAATATACATTAAAGCAAATTGCTATAAGTGAGAAATTAATAATAAATGAATTAGTTAGGTCATCAACAAGTGCTTATAATGCACCAGCATGGGTGGTACCAAAAAAGGGCTAACAAAAGACGGAACAAAAGTGGAGATTAGTCATTGATTGCCGTAAATTAAATGCTAAAACTATACCAGACCCACATTTATTACCTAATATAACTGAAATATTTGATTCAATAGGTAAAAATAAATATTTTACAACAATTGATATGGTATCCGGTTTTGATCAAGTAAAAATGAAAGAATCTGATATGCACAAAACAGCATTTAGTATACATCCACTGGGATGTTTTGAGTTTAAAGTATTACCGCTTGGACTAATTAATTCGCCAAAAGTATTCCAGAAAATCCTTTCATAAGCTTTAGGAGACTTATTAGAAAAAGGATTTTGTTACGTGTATATAGATGATATAATTATTGTACCCAATACAGTGGAAGAGCATAATGAGAGATTTAATTTAATAGCACAAAAACTCATAGAAGCAGGACTTAAGTTAGAAACAACCAAATGTAAATTCTTTCAAAAAGAAGTTGAAATTTGGGACATATTATAAGCGAACAAGGATTAAGAACAGATCCCAAAAAAATTGAAGCCATAAGCAAATTCCCAAAACCATGGAATATAAAAAATATTAGAGAATTTTTAGGGCTAGCAGGATATTATAGTCGATTTATAGAAAATTTTTCCGATATAGTCAAACCAATTACAAATTTATTACAGAAAGATACAAATTTTAACTACAGTGAAACAAGCTATGTAAGGCACGAGTTTTACAATTCTCAGGTATATCTAAACCTTTTACAATATCAGTCGACGTATCAAATGTCACACTGGCAGCAGTTTTATCTCAAGGAAAAATTGGACAAGATAGACCAGTAGCATTTGCATCAAGAGTATTAAATAAAGCTGAAAAAAATTACCATACGTATGAACGAGAAGCACTGGCAATAATGTTTGCAGTAAAAACATTTAGGAATTATATTTATGGAAATAAATTCTTTATTGTCACTGATCATAAACCATTATCGGCTTTCAAATCAGCAGATAAAAATAGTATGGTGCAAAGGTTGTGGCTAAAATTATTAGATTGTGATTATGAAATCATCCATAAGCCAGGAAAATCAAACACTGTAGGAAATACGCAAATAGCAGTGGTTACTAGTAAAAATGCTGTAATTCCATTGAATGAATTAAACAAAAGATCCAATTACACTAAGAAAGAATAATACAGTTCATTTTGTAAACACTCAAGATCAAGAGTTGGATAAAAATACAGATGAAATACTGAAAACTCGAAATATTGTGCTTGATAAAAACCTTAAATCAAATGAAATTGAAATAATAAAATTAGATACAAAAAAATTATTATTTGCTATCTGTATGGATATTAGCAAATCTGCATTAACTATAAAAAATAGGTTATTAGGAAATCTTAAGTTATTAAGAAGATTATTAAAATAGAAAATGTAAGTATATCTAAAAATATAGAATTAAGAAATATAGATTGGCAAGAAATAGAGGAAAAATTGGTGGAAGCTTTTGAGAATTCGGTTATAAAAATAATAGTTTGTTTAAATTATATGGAATATGTAAAATTAAAAGATCGTGATAAAATATTTGAATTAAATCACTCTACGGCAATAAGCTGTCATTCCGGAGTAAATCGGACTTTTAATAGAATTAGGAGTAAATATTACTGGGAAAACTTAAAGGCAGATATTGAAAATCGGATTAAAAACTATGAAGACTGCCAAAGAAATAAATTTAAAAGGATTAAAACTAGACAACCTATGCTTATAACTGATACACCATTTAAAATATTCGACAAGGTAGCCATGGACGTCGTAGGTCCATTAAATATCATAAATGATCCAAAACCTGGGAAATTAGATAAAAATCAAAATCTAGGGCCTTTTTAAGTATTTGATATAAGCGACAAAAGTAATGTAATAATAAATAAAAATGGAAAACAAAGCAAAATTCATGCTAACAAATTAATTCTCTATAAAAAGAAAAACTAATATAATTTTCTGTTTTAGGAAAAAAAATATAAATCATGATTATCCACATTATTGTATTCACTACCTTAGTAAAACTAAACGAAGCAGTCATCGGGTACGATTGCGGATCAACAACCCCAAATATTACATTTTCACTGTTAGACTCAAGAGAATGTGACTTTCACAATATGCAAGTTAACTCATCAAAGGTGGCTATAGAACTCGTACAGGTAGTAGACTTCAGAATAGTACCCATTATTCAATGTAAAATTGAAATTCACCGAACAATCTTTGACTGTGGAATATTTGGACATATAATCCCAACGGAAAATGCGAAACAATATATTGAAGAAATAAGTCACGAACAATGTAAAACTATTCATGAAACAGGTATTTTTAAATACGACAATATTCATACAATAGCAAATCTAAAAATGAATGACACAACGACTAAACGCGTTGATTTGTGCAGAAAGCAAATCTTGTTTGTTCGTGGTTTAATAAAAATAATATTAATCCAAAATCATCAAAAGTAAACTTAAATAACGATACGTTAATGTTAAGTTCGGGGATAGTATTTAAATTTTCAGAAAAACATTGCATGGATGTGGAAGGCGGGCATACCTTTTGGAATATTTTATCTGAAGGGGAATGCTTAATAAATTCATATGATATTTTATTTAAAGACATAGCTATCAAATATTTTAGTAATGAAAATAAAGAAATCGTCTATACAGTTAGTTCCAATGACATAATATTCGCGTCAGCTATTAAAGATAAAGCAATTCACTACAGTAGAGAATTCATAAGAACTGAACATCCCAAACTATTAATAGCAGAAAAAGAAAATAATCTAAACGCGTACTTCTTTCACAACGATATAGTAAGTAACTGAAATGCTGTAAATCTAGATTTATTTACTTATATAAATTCAAAGTTTGTATATATTGAGAGACATTTAAGAAAGCAGATTAGTGATTTATATTTAAATTTAATCATAGAAAAATGTAAAATTGAAAGAAAGGTTATTCAAAATTCCCTCTCCATAGCCACAATTTCCTCAGATGAATTTGCATATATTATAATGAAGAAACCTGGATACATTGTAAGGATTGCAGGAGAGGTAGTACACCTTATAAAATGTATTCCGAAAAAAAATATATAAAATATAAAAATTTTGCACCTAGAAGAATGCTATAATCAATGCTATAATCAGTGGTTTTTAATGCCAAAGACTCATATTTTAATAAAAAAGGAATGCAAGTTGATTGTAACTCCATAATACCGGCATATTATAAAATATCTAACGAATGGATAAAGTTTTCACCAACACCTACTAAAACAAAAGCCCCAAATGTATTAAAACCAAATGCGACGCTATGCCGACTCAGCGTTTTCTTTTAAATACTATCTAGAGCTATCTGCTCATATTATGTAAGTACACATGTACTTTTATACAAAACACGATCTGTTCTAAAAAGAAATGTGTTTACTATTCTTTTATTTCTCTTTTATATTCTATTATATCCTTGACAATATTTTCACTGGTTCAATATTAAAAAATATTGAATTAGCATGGTGGGATACTATAAGCGCTTGCTGTAACAATGCTCTTCTTCAACTCCCTGCTCTATGGAATTGTATCCCCTATCGTCATCGGAATCACTCTCTACATCTAGCATTTTGTTGGGCGATAGCCAGCAATATTGGTATATCTGCCATTTTTTTTATATTGTGCATTTAAGATGTCCAGATTTTTACACTTTACTTCTGCATACCTCGCGATACCGGGATACTGTGTATATAGATTGCGATACTGTCCTCTGCACTGAGCTTATCAGTTGCAATATGGTGATTTTTCCGGACACCATTAATAAAACCCAATAGCACTCGGCTGAATTGGATTTTCAATGAATTTTCTTATTTTTCACTCACGTATATTATATTAAATCCTTTACACTATCGGTTTTGTATTCGGTGCGGCCACAAATAATTCGAGTTCGAGAGTATTGTTCGTGAGACTATTCTGCATCGGTCAGTTTGCAACCATGTTTCAAAACTTACTTCATAAATATCATTATCATCAAAAATCTTGAGCACAAATTCTTTGAGTCCTGTTGTATTTGGGCAATCTAAGCAATCTCCAAGATAACATGCAGCTAAAGGTTTAGCGCAAACAATTGCTTGAATACAATCATGAAAATCTTTCAGAGGTAATTCTCTCTCACTTGTTAAATGCTCTAAATTAATTCCGCTAAGCATAAGTTTAACATTTTCATGGTGTACGCATACACATACAACATGTGTGCCACTACTTCCTGTTATTACGTAGTGTGCTGGTCTAAGTTTAGCGAATTTTACGAAGCTTATCTTAACATTTTCATATTCATTTTTAAATAAAGTATACAATACATTCAAGTTACAAAGAAACAATCTTTTTTGAACACGAACTCGTTAGTTATCATTCTGTTTAACTGATACAAAGTCTTTCATGCCCGACAGTACTCGACTTATGTCATCACGTTCATAAAACTGTCTCACCCAATTTTCAGTTTCGACAAAGAACTCTTTGCATTGTTTTTTATCCGGCAATGTTAATATCCCCTTTTATTTTAATATCCCCTTGTATTGCGTAAGGTCACCGTCGGCACAGCTCCCCTAGTTCTCGCGCTTCTTATTTTATGGCTTTCCGTTGGAAAATACGATCCCGCGGTTTTTGTGAAGTTGTTATTGAATCTAATATGTCCATTAGCGTTTTATGGCATTTTTTATTTATTGCGTGGTCCATCGGAATATAGTCCATTTGTGTGAAGGTGCCGCTAACACGTGTATATAAATATATATCCTGATTTTCAGATCCACTTCTTGGATATCGTGATGACGTGCTTGTGAGTAAGTGTATGTGCGCGTGTGGGTGTGTGTGGATGTGATATATATAGTAATCGTTGTGTATTGGATGCGTAATGGGATCGGTGATTCTATTACACATGAATGCAAGAATGATTTCTATTAATGCTAAACCAAGCCGGAACGTAGACTTTCATGACAAAAACTGTTAAAATATTTAAATTATTCGATGGATTTTTGTTCCTACATACAAACGCAGAATTATATTTGCAATCGTCAACCAACGAGCATGATTAATTGGCCCTGGGTTTCTATTGGCTAAACTAGTAGAGCAAATGCCAGACCTTACGGCATGAAATATATCGTATAAATACTGCTGGTCAGTACTAAGTTTTAGATTATATGAACTTTTAGATTATATGAAAATACATATGAAGATTCGATGCTTTTAAACCTGATTACTGGTAATGTTTCACATTTATCAAGCTGTGTTCCAATGATACCAGAGTAAGTATTAAGACTCATCCTTTTACTGTCTAAGTGCGATAATAGGTTTCTCAATGGATGTTCATTAATATGTAACAAACAAACGAGCCATTGCAGAGATTTCTTTATCTATCAGTTTGTAAATTATTAAAACTGTTATTCAATGATTTTCACTCTAATGAATTTTCATTTTGATTAAAATAATTAAGTCTTAGTTTACGCGTAAGCCACTGATCTATAAGGAATTTCATTCCTATATTTGAAACTTTTCGATCGTTATTATATTTACACTTTGAAAGTTCAATGCATTTGCAGGCTGTAATATCAAGAAGTTTAAATTCTGCCTCATTGAAAAAATTTTAAAGTTTTAATGGAAGATTTCTCGTGTTTCCAGAATATTTTAAGGAACTTTTATAATTATTTGTGAGTAGAGTAGGGCCAGAGGTGAGTAGGGTAGGGAGACAGAGAGCAACGCGACGCGATTAGCGAAACAGATACGTTTCGACTACCATTGAGTGAACTTCTTGTTTTGGGTTGAGAGACAATACAGTGTGCGATTGCGAGATACTGACGCGAGAACAACGGCCAGTCTTTTCCTGCCTGCGATACGTGCCCGCTTGCGCCTTTACTGCAATTACTGTTTGTAAGTACCTGCTCTCTTTCTCTCGCTTGCCCGCTCACCACTGGTTTCGCGCTCTCGCTGACCTCGCTCGAGCTCGTCGCGAACTTACGCTTTTCCGCACGGCTTACGCGCTTTTCAGGTTGTTTCTATGCTGCGACGCTGCTGTAAATCTCCTGCTTTTATTAAATAAAGTGTGTGTTGTAACGTTAACTATCGCCTTGGCTTATTTTCCGTACTTTGCATGCATTATCGTTTTACTTGCCGCTTCGCGTATTTCAGCGACCCGGCCGCCTCCGCGGGCACGCATTTCGCTTCTCGAAGTGCGTGCGAACTGACTAGCCGTCGCCTCTGCAACCAGGTGCAGAGATACCAAACCGCTCGCCTTCGCGAGCAAACAAGTACGCCCGTCGGTTACTTGATTATAACGAGGATCGTCGGTCGCATTGCACGCAGCTAATGACTGCGCGACCGCCGCATAAATAACAACGTGTCTATCCCGTTATATTGGCGCCCAACCGTTTGGAAAAATTAGAAAGGAAAAGCGGTTTAATTAGAAAAATTATACAGCAAAGTTAAACGCTTACATATAAAAGATTTTAGTGCGACGAAGAGCGTACAGGCGTGTATACGCATAGCGACGAGACACTTTGCTCAGCGCATCGTATTGTTGTTTATATTGCCAGTCGTGAGATTAAACGTGATAATTTAAATAATAGCGAGACGATACGCAATAACACAACAGCGGCGGAAAGTCGAGAATAACAACGAGCGTCGACATACACGGTTTGTTTATATCGACAGCATTAACCGCTGCTGAACTTGAGGACTCGTGCTGTATATACGCCGAAGTATACACTGTTGTAGCTCGGTTCGGCAAACTGTGCGTATACCGCTGAGTTTCTCAGTTTGTTTTCCTCTTCGGTATTGTGTAAAATCGAAACGTATCTCAACGTGTGTATAACACAATATACTCGTGTCGATACGCGTATGCTTTTGTCTTGGCACTCGGATATAACGAGTGATTAAGGAGAGTTTGCTCGCTTTCTTTTTGTGCGAACGAGTAGTTAAAATTATTAACAAATAGAGAGCGACACGAGTGTACTGTGCATTAAGTATATTATTATAAATTGCGGACAGATTTCTGTAGAGCTGCAAGGCAAAGCTATGGCACGGATCAAGATGTTCAGATGCAACTGTTGGCAGAGGCACAAGCGAGGACGCAGGGCAAAAAGGAGCCCGTGCGAGAACATATCTTTGCTGTATTAGCAATCCTCAGTAGATTAGATGAACCGCCGCCGCTAGAAGCTCAACTCAGAATGATCCACGATAATATGTTCGCCGATATTAGAATGCTGGTACCGCGCAGTGAAATCGTAAGTCTCGAGGCCTTAATTACGAAGGCGAGAGCCGCAGAAAGAACTTATTCACGATCGAGACAACTATAAACCGCCGCCGCCACCTGATAGATGTTTATTGCCGCAATTAGCCTATAAAGAGGTGGTCGAAGCCAAGAAGAAAAGCGCTACGCAGACTTCACCTGGCTTAGCGGAAGTTAATGAGCCTACCGCCCTTTGCACTTTGTTCGCGGACGCGCTTAAGGAAGCGATCGCACAACTGAGTGTTACACCGCAGCCTAAACCGTCAAGCAATCAGCCGAAGAAGGCGAATGGCTCCAGCGGAAATGGCAAGTCTAAGGCCAAACCGAAACCGAAGGGAACCGCATCAATAGATGCGCCAACTCAGGCGGATGATGCGAAACCTCCGACTCGCACACCGACCAGCGACCATAATCAGCACCAGGAGGCTAGAGGAAAACTGCCTGATCCAGTAAAGTGCTAGGGTTGCAGCTGGCCCGGTTATATTACAAAGACGTGCCCAGAATGCTCGAAGAAATCGGGAAAAGAGGCAGGGAAGAAATAAAGCAGGCCGTTATTCCTCCCGATGCTCCGAAAGCCTCGAATCTTCTTGCGAAACCGCCAGCAACGAATAATATTATGCCACTGAACGACGAGGACGATCCGTCCACGATTGATTGTAGTCGGTGGTGGCTACAAGTTGGAATTGGGGGTTTTAGCCTTCGAGCTCTATGTGACTCAGGAGCGGCACGCACAGCAATTGGGCCAATCGGTATCCAGATTGCTTCCGCATGTGGTCAATCGATCACGCCGTATAAAGGCCCTGGTGCAAAACTCGCGAACGGTCAACTCGTGCCGATATATGGCTACGTAGATCTCCCGTTCGAAGTACTCGGTCGTCGCCGACACTTGAAGGTTATGATTATGAGGGATCTAGACTCTGAGTGCATACTTGGCACAGATTTCCTGCGTGCATTTAACGCAGTGCTAATGCCCAGAGAAAACAGCCTTCGCATGGAAGTTGAGTCAGAGCCCATTCCATTAGAAGTGTCAGCTCTGACAGAGGGAGTGGCGAACGCGCTTGCCGCTGTAGGTTTAGCGGATGTTACGCAAGTTCAACGAAATCATTTAGAAGAAGTTTTAGATGGTTGGCTCCCCAGTAAGGAGAAACCCCTCGGTTGCACAACGCTTATTAAGCATGCCATCGAGGCAGGGAATGCGCGGCCCATCAAGCAACGCTATTACCCGGTTTCCCGGAAAATTGAAGAAGAAATGCACGCTCAAGTCTATAAAATGTTAGAGGCAGGAATAATACGCCGTGCTAAGGACAGCGAATGGTTAAGCCCAGTCGTGATGGTGCGTAAGGCAAATGGGACCTACAGATTCTGCGTAGACTATTGCAAACTCAACGCTGTCTCAAAGGCCAGTGCGTACCCGCTTCCATATATGGATTCGATCCTCAACAAGCTGTAGAACGCTAAATATATATCGACAATCGATCTCAGCAGCGCGTATCACCAGATCCCGATGCGCGAAGAGGACATGCACTTGATTGCTTTCACCGTGCCTGGCCTAGGAATGTTCGAATTTACTCGAATGCCGTATGGCGTAGTCGGAGGTCCAAGCACGTTTCAACAACTCAGTGACAAAATTATAGGGCCTGAGTTGGAACCTCATACCTTCTCATATTTAGACGATATAATTATTACAACCAGCACATTTGAAGATCACTTGCACTGGCTGGAAGTGGTCTTGAAGCGGATACGCGAGGCTGGATTGACTATCAATCGCGAGAAGAGCAAGTTCTGCTGTAGCGAAGTCAAATATCTGGGTGTCGTAGTAAATCGCGACGGTTATCGCCCTGACCCGGATAAAATAGCTCCGATAATGAACTATCCGGCTCCTAAGAACTTAAAGCAGTTACGCCGCTTCTTAGGTATGGCTTCTTGGTACCGGAAGTTCTTGGACAACTTCGCGACTATCGCTGAGCCATTAGTTCAGTTAACTAGGAAAGATGTCAAGTATCGCTGGGAGGAGCCGCAGCAAATCGCTTTCGAGCAGGTAAAGGCGTTGTTCGCCTCTGCTCCGGTCCTGCACAGTCCGGCGTTTGACCAACCATTCGCGATACAGACAGATACGAGTGACACTGGGATTGGAGCAGTGCTTACTCAAACTATTGACGGCGAAGAGCGCGTACTCAACTTTGCGAGCCGCACTCTTACGAAAGCCGTAAGGAATTACTCCGTCACTGAGCGTGAATTCCTCGCTGTGGTGTGGGCCATTCAACGTTTTCGAGCCTACGTAGAAGGATATAGTTTCCAGGTAATTACTGACCACAGCAGTCTTAAGTGGCTTTGTAACCTGCGAAATCCGAGCTCGGTGGGCCTTAGAGCAGCAAGCTTATGATTTTGAAATCGTGCACAGGAAGGGCTCAATGCACTGTGTACCAGATGCCCTATCCCGTATGTACGAGGACGAAGAGAGCGAAACGCAAATAGCTTCACTAGATGATAAAGAAGACACTTCCCAAGATGCGTGGTATAATCAAATGAAAGCTCAGGTGTTACAGGACCCAACTCACCATCCCTATTGGAAAGTGGTCGGAAATAGGCTGTATCACCTGCGCACTGATCCACTTTTAGAGGACATCTTAGAAGACCGCGAAGAATGGAAATCGGTGCTGCCGTCCGAGAAAATTAAAGAAGTGCTGCGCGAATCCCATGATGATCCTACGGTCGGTCACCTAGGTCGACGAAAGACTCATGAGCGTTTCGCAAGGTATTTTTACTGGAAGAACATGCACAAAGATATTAGTAAATATGTACGAGAGTGCACCGTGTGTCAACAGACGAAAATAGAGCAAATGCTTCCTGCTGGTTTGATGGGCAAGCGCAAGGTCGCGGGTCCGTGGGAAGTAGTCGCTGGTGATATTATGGGACCGCTTCCACGCTCTACACACGGCTATACGCACATCCTCATTTTCATGGATACTTTTACCCGTTGAATCGAGATCATTCCAATTCGGAAGGCAGATGGAGCGACCATTCGCAGGGAGCTGAAGGAACGAATTTTTTTACGTTTCGGAGTGCCAGAGATTTTTCTATCCGATAATGGCACCGATTTCAGAAATAAATTGCTGGACAAGTTCCTTACTGAGCATGGCGTAGAACACAATACCATCCCGCCGTATCATGCACAGGCCAACCCTGTAGAGCGAGTGAACCGCACAGTCAAGACGATGATCACATCGTTCATCGAAGAAGAGCACAAAACATGGGATAAGCGACTAGCTGAAATCCCATTTGCGTATAATACCGCCACGCAAGAGTCCACGGGGGGTCAGCCCAGCATTTTTGAATATGGGAAGACATCTTAGCCCACCACATAATACTAGAAGAGCTGAAGACGTCGCCACCAGACAAGAGTTAGAAATAGAAGCTTTTAAACAGTGGGAAGAACGCATGCGAAAGCTGTTCGACCTACAACTTAGAACGGCTGAAAGAGTGCAACGCGCCAGTGAGCGACAAGCCAAGTATTATAATGCGAGGCGCCGTCAGGTCGAATTCAAAGTAAATGACCTTGTTTGGAAGCGGAATCGCATTTTGTCATCCGCTATCCAAGGAATAAATGCAAAATTGGCCCCAAAATTTAATGGTCCATATAAGATTATTGAGATGCTGGGACAAGACGTATATTTGTTAGAAGATGATCAAGGCGAGACGTTTGGGAAAATCCACGTAGTCGACCTCAAACCATATAAGAAGAACGAAGATGAACCCGCCTCAGATCAAGAAGACGAGAACGAGCAAGAAGAACGTGCTGTTAAAGGGGTAGAAGAGGCAAGCGAGCCACAAGAAAATCAAGTTATAACCGCAAACGCGCCGCGTAAACGAGGTAGGCCGCGCAAAACGCGAGTTCTTGTAAACCACGCCGCGATTAAAATCACGCGAGCGAAGAAGTCTGCGGATCTGCCGCCAGATACGGAAAAGGCCGTCGAAAAGGCTGATGGGCCCCGACGCGGTCGACCGAAA
Organism: Muscidifurax raptorellus; assembly: GCA_020010945.3. Classification (NCBI taxonomy): domain Eukaryota; kingdom Metazoa; phylum Arthropoda; class Insecta; order Hymenoptera; family Pteromalidae; genus Muscidifurax; species Muscidifurax raptorellus. The sequence continues at coordinate 193,837 of JAHUUD020000073.1, forward strand.
GGTTCCAAAAATAAAAGCGCGCCGCGGATTAGTCTTTCTCCCCGTCGCACGAGGTCAGCGATTACGCGATCGTAAATTCTCTATGTTCAAAAATTAAATCTTGTCGAGTTTCTCAGACACTATCCGAATCTATAAGTGATAACCATTTCCTCACCCTTCCTACCACTTACCAGGGGATTATGGCGACTCCGCTTCTGCGTAACCGCGAAGACGACGGGGACTCCGACGACAGTAACAGCAGTGTAGAGACTGTCGTCGAGAGACCCATAGGCCCGGCGGCCCCCTCGGCTGACCAGGTCTGGGAAAGCGTGGAGCAGCTGCTCCGACAGGCCCGCGAACACCGCCGAGAGTCGCTCCGCATGGAGCGGGCAGAGCGAGAGAGGATGCTCGAGGAGGCGGAGCTCAACCTCAGCAACGCGGTGAACGACTTCGAGCTTTACCGAAATGAGGGCCCCGGGGTGCCCAACACCGTGCGAGAGGAGCTGAGAGTGGGACGCGTTGCGCGGGCGCGCATCCTTGGGCAAACCATACCCGCTTGCTTTGTCTGTGGGCTGGTGGGAGTAGCCCGAGGACGAGAGTGCCCGGAGAGGGAGAAGCACCGGGGAATCAGGGGCAAGGGAAAGTGCGACACCGCAAAATAGGGTATCACCCTATACCTTTTCCCCCACCTCCTTCCTGTACTGTTATGCAGAAAGAGAAACAAATGAATAAAATGAATACGACTAAAGTAATTTCCCCACCTTCCTTTCCAGAATTTTTTTTTATTTTGTTTTTTTTGTTTTTTTTTGAACATGCATGCTAGTGAGATGAGTTGGATAGAGAGCTGGTACGCTTTTCGGCTACCCAGCGTCTGGGAGGGGGGTGTGACGAGAGCAATAGCCCTCGTCTAGCCCAGCATGCTCCTATAGGCTAAGTTATATATATGTGTGTACAGGAGAGACAGCGGAGACGAGCCAGAGGTGAGTAGGGTAGGGAGACAGAGAGCAACGAGACGCGATTAGTGAAACAGATACGTTTCGACTACCGTTGAGTGAACTTCTTGTTTTGGGTTGAGAGACAATAGAGTGTGCGATTGCGAGATACTGACGCGAGCACAACGGCCAGTGTTTTCCTGCCTGCGATACGTGCCTAAATTGATTAAAAAAACAGTTTGATAAGAGTCCAGTGGTTTGTGTATTTTCATGAAATCGTCGACATTGATGTAGATTTGGATTTTCCAGTCGGATTTCTTAATTTTTATGGGTCCTTCTTTTCGAAAAATAAGTCAGGGTTCGGGTTTAGAGGGTCCAATTGATACTGGAGTACTCCTTGGGTCATTATATTCATGCTTAAAATTATTAGAATATTTATGTTCGAGTATTTCAGCCTGTAAAAATATAACCATTAGTTTACATGTATAAGTGATGTTGTACCTTTAATTATTCTCTTTATTCATGTGATTTAATCAGAATTCGGGTCAGCATCCACCTCGACATCTTTTAATTTGTCAATGTGCTTTCTGACTCTCTTTCCCTTGGAATATTCTAGAATTACATTTTTCCGACCTACAAATTCTATGATTTTTAGTGGTTTATTTTTATATGAATCAAACTTATGGACGCGGGGTTCTTTAATTAATCTGGCATATCCGCCGACCTTTCCTTTGAAAGTTCTGACCTTTTTCTCATACCTTTCATTGGTCCTAATTTTGTTGGTTATTTGGGTTTCCCCAGCTAGAAGCTTCATTTCTTCTAGTCTTGGTACTAGGTCTCGCATGTAAATGTTTTTAATTTCCCGTCTGAAGGGATTCTCGAAGGGAAACGCGTTATTTTCCCATAAACCAATTCAAAGGGTGTAAAGTTTGTGGCCGCGTGTACACTGGTGTTGTATGTAAAGGTTGCAAAGGGGGTTAGGTGGTCCCAATCATCATATCTCTCATACTATATTCGAATGAACTCTATGAGTGGATCATGACTTCTTTCCAATGACCCATTTGTTTGAGGTCTATAGCCTGAGGTTGTCAAATGATTGATCTTGAATAGCTTCAATAGTGATTCAACGATGCTTGACAAGATACTGGTCCCTCTGTCTGAGAGTTTTTCGCCAGTGCGTCAGCTATCGTCGTTGCATTGAGGTTTTTGATGGGTATTGCTATTAGGTATTTGGTTGAGTTACAATGCATCGCAAGAGATGGCAGTTTCCTCTTGGTGTCATCCTCAATTTTGCTACTGTGTCAATTGACACTTTATCAAAAGCTTCTATTGGTGTGTCTGTGATGATCATTGGTTCTCTCGTTTTGAACCGTTCTATGTAATGTTTTTGGCAGTTTGCACATCGTCTGACGTAGTTTTGAACGTTGTTTCTCATTCCTGGCCAGTAGTACCGTTCCCTTAGTTTTTGATACATCTGGTTGATTCCTTTATGTCCTCCTGACAGACTGTCATGAAGGTGTCCAATTATTTCTTTTCTGTGCTTTCAGCGGGTACTTCTGCTTTTCCATAACACATTGTTACTCTTATTTCACTTTTGTGAAAATGTTCATAAAGTATTTCTATGATGGTTGGTGAGCCCATCTGGTCCAGAATGTCTCCTTTTCGTGCTACTCTGAAACTCTTGATATTTCTGTTAAATAATATTTCTTTTAGGTTCTGGAGTCCTTTGTGTACATTCTCCATTTTCATTGAATTGAAGTATTTTTCTTTCACTATTATAGTAAATATTTGACGTTTCTTGAAAGGAGTGACTAAGACTTGTCCTGGTTTTGGCTTCTTGTTCTTTATTTTCATTAAATCAACGTCTCCTATTTCTTCTAGTAGTCTTGTAAACGGACCATGTATTGTCACAATCCGCTGATAGGAGGTGTACAATATTGTCCCGCTTGAATGTGAGGCATTTCCTCACGGTGATTAGGTGGTTGTGAATTTGCATGGTTTCTGCAGTGGTACAAGTCAAGTCGCTTTCAGATTTCTGCTCGTCTTGTTGTATGTCATGACTTTTATTTAGAAGTTCTAAACCTGGTGGTGTGGGTAGGAGAAAAGGCATTGTGGGTTCTGGTGGTTTTGAAAATCTTATATCTAAGATGGATCCTTCTTCGGCTTCTATCTCACTCAAAATTCCTAATTTCTTGTGGTTCTTAAACTTGTTTCTCGGCGTACTGTTGGCTGTAGGGCTATCACTTTTTATTGTGGGTGTGACCGATAATGTTTTCCTCACAGGTGGCAATATGATATCAGTTACACTTTCAACGTCTGACTCATTTCCTGTATCATCTCGGTCAGATGCTTCTTGTAGCTTCTGTCGTGCTCGTTTTATGAGAGTCTGAACACTTTTTCTCCAGACTTTGTCTACATCAATCTCTTTCTCAAACCGTGGATCAGATGTGTAGATTGCTTCACGCACATCGTCGGGTACATTGTCATCGTTAGAGAAGTGTGAGGGTAAATCCAGTTGTGTATTTATTTCAGTTGTCGACTCATTGATATCAGCTTGTTTATCCATTTCATATTTTCTCATGCTTTCTTCAAATTTCCTTCTAGCTTCTTCTACTTCATGTTTTGTTATGGTGGTTCTGACTGATAAATTTTCTATAGATTCGTCATCTGCATTTTCTTCATTTTGGGAATCTTCTACTACAGTCTACTGCAGTTTGGTTCTGACTGTCTTCTCAAGAAGATGTTTCGTTCTCGGGTACTTCTTGGGCTTCATCTTCTGTAGTTTCTGAGTCTGGTTGTCGTAATTCGCTGTATCTGGAGTCTGGTATGGGTGGTTTATCTAACTATAAGTCAGATGAACTTCCTGGCATTTCTCGTGGTTTGATGGAAGTTATCTCTGTAACTGCTGTCTCTATTTTTGTTGGTGTCTCTCTTTGTGCAGTCTTCTTTGCACCAATGGGTTTGGACGTCTTGCTTGGTCCTCCTTGCTTGATGTATTGTCCTACTGGACTCTCCACCTGAGTACGTTTTGCTCTTGTCCTCTGCGCTACCACACTATGTTCTAGTTTGGGCGCTTCTTTATTTGTTTTCGCTCCTATGAGTCTTCCTCTGCCTCTGGGTACTGTGGTACCATTTTCCGATGCTGAGTGTGCTCTATTGCGAAAATTAGTCTTCTGTGATGGTGCCTTAGTTTTGGCTTTTTCTTGTTCTTGCTTTGCCTTTTCTTCAATTATCATCACTTTGATTCTTGGTAAGTTTTTATTTATCTCCTCTTCGGTGGCTTCAGGAGGGTTTCTTGAAAGAGCATCAGCATTTTTGTCCAGTTTCCCTGGTTTGTATTTGAAGGTGTATTCATAGCCTGCGAATTTAAACATCCATCTCATTAATCTTTGTCCAGGATCTTTTCTGCTATGCATCCAATTTAATGGTTCATGGTCAGATACTAATGTGAACTTGTGGCACGGTAAATATGGTCTAAACTGATGTAGAGTATATAGTACCGCCAAGCATTCCTTTTCAGTGGTAGAGTTATTCCTTTCAGCTTTATTTAAATCTCTCGACAAATATTGGACTGGATGATCAAATCCATCTTTCTCTTGACTCAAGACTGCTCCGATCGCATAGTCTGCTGCATCTGTGGTTAAAGTGAATTTCGTGCTAAAGTCCGGGAATTGTAACATGGGTTCTTCCATTAAGCATTACTTGAGTTTTTGAAAGCTTTCGTCGCATTGACGAAGTCCATTCGAAATTCACGCTTTTTTTAGTAGGTCATACAATGGTTTCGCTATTTTAACAAAGTCTTTGATATACTTTCGATAATATCCAAAAATTCCTAGTACTTCAGTTATGTTCTTGGCACTCTTGAGTGTGGCTAACTTGGCTATTGCTGAAACTTTCTCTGGTTTAGGATCAACTCCTTTTGCGCTTATTATATGTCATAAGAATCCGACTTCTTTTCTAAAGAATTCAATCTTATAGGGTTGCAAGACTAACTTTGCCTCTCTCAACCTTTCCATAAGATTTCGTATTCTTCTTTCATGGTCCCTTAAGAGGACAAACCATCTTTAAAATCTGAAACAAAAAATTCAGTATTAGATTTTAATTTTAAAATATAATTGAAGAAGAGTCTTTTTCTATAAAAGTACTTACAATAAATATTAAATATCTAAATTTTTATTATATTTCTACATGAAATGCATCCCTGGCAAAGCAGACTAGTTTCGATGACTTTTTTCACTGTCCGTAAGATTCAAAGTGTACGCATGGTTGGATTGGGCTAAAATTTTATGGAGATACTCTTTATACGTGTACTTTCAGTAGGAGCGGAGGAATTTTTATTTGAGCTAGTAGAAGTATATTTTTGTTTAAATAATTGCAATATTACACCTATTTTGCAATAATTTTATCGCTTTTATTGGTGTTGAATCAATTCTACTCGTTAAATTCAAAATCCCTCCGCTCATACTGAAAGTACTCCTCTAACAAGTATCTCCACAAAATTTGAGCCCAATCCAACCATGCGTTCCCTTGGAATCCTACGGACAGTGAGCTAAAATTTAGAAAAACAATATTATGAGATATTTAACAATCAAGATTTCAATTATATTAGCTATAATTAATACTTATCTAATATGTTCAGGATCTTATGTACTCTTTCTAATGCATTAGATAAGCGTATCCTCCAGTTGGCACCAATATTCCACGGTTGGCTTGGGTTGAACCGCTCTTTTGTTGTTGCATAAGCTGAAATCAGAAAAAAACACAAAAATTAGAAATTTAAGTACACTGCACTTATCACACTTAACTCAGTTAATAATCCTTATCTTTGTTTTTGTCACATAGACAAAGCATTGTAGTCATTATTGAGTCTGCTACACATCCATAACCTCACCTGTCACTTTTGACAGAGACGGTTCATGCCAGCTCTGCAAAGAATAAAATAAAAAATTTACATTTATAGGGAATAAATATAATTTAGGAACTAAATATATTATAAATATAATCATTAGTTTATAATAAATACCTTAGTATGCTCCTGCTGCATATAATTCCTCTAAGATTCCTTCTCGTATTCTTCTTCTGATAGTCCGGGCCTCTACGGTACTGCTTAATGTTTTTCTTTCTGCGTGAAAGAGTCTGGCATCGTCGCTCGTATTGGTCTAATCCACTGCTGCACATCCTGGGCTGATGTCAAACTTCCTCATAATATTCAGAAATCCTGTGCGTCCATCATTGAAACAGGTCACAGCTATATATACACCAATCTTGGGAACCAGCAAGCCACTCTTGGTCCAACTGTTTCACTTAAATTGATTGAAGCAATCTGCTTACACTTTACACACACAATATCAACTTTGAACCCGAAGCCTTGTACACCAGACTCACTAAATGTCACTTTAACGTTGCACTTATTGCATGCTAAAATATCCTGAAGTGCAGGGAATAGAATATTGATGTCAATAATTCTATTTCTTGTATCACTAATAGAGTCTTTGACCACTGTTGCACTTTTACGTTTTTTTGCACTGGTAGCGGGTCTTGGTCTTTTTGATTGATTTTCATTCTTCGTCAAAAATTCTCTTGGCCTCTTCTTAGGTCTCCATCGAGAATACTTACTGTCAGGATGAGTACTTTGAAGTCTTCCCTTCTTATCCCTCGAAGACATTTTGCACAAATTTTGCTGCACTACACACACACACACACACACACAAACACAAATTGTCAAGAAATAAAAATAAAATACACAAATGAATTTGAAAAACAGATTTGTTTAAAATTGCCACCTTTTAAACAAACAAATATCGTATAATTTAAAATTTTTTTTAACACTATCAGTATGTAAATATCAGCTGTATTTATATACCAATAATCAGCATGTAAATATCAGCTGTGATTATCTACACATACCAATAAGCTGTGTGAACATAGTCGAATTAGAGCTACGTGAAGGTAGTTCGTAAACTCTTTCGATCTCACCTGCAAGCGAGTTCCAATATCCGCCGATAAAGTGGTGGCGCGTCGAGCGTCAAGTTTTGAATCAATTCCTATTCCATTCAAACGTATTATGACCGTCATAACACGTTTACATAAAATTGTCAGTGTTTGAACATTCATAATATATTTTAAAATCGAATAAAATTATATATAAACAACTGTGTAATAAATCATTATAAACAATAACATATATCTATATAATGGTAAAAATGGCTACTTTTTATATTATTTAACAAAATCTATTTCACACTTGGTCTTAAAGAAGAAAAAATATAACAGAAATATAAAATCGAGAAAAACCAAATTTGATTGAAATTCAGTAAAAAGGTGGTATACAAATTTTGCTTAAAACTTTACCAACAAATTTCTTTTGAAAAAATTTGACTTCAGAATCGTATTCTACGGAAAATTTTCTATAAAAATAAGAAATAAAAAGAAATTCGATTTTTTGTAGATTCAAAGGTGGTTTGTCCCCTTAAATTTTTACTGTATACTATAATATCATCGAGGTATACCAACATTTCAATATTCTGTAGTCCTCTGAGGACCTTTTCCACGAGGCGTTGGAAAGTCGCCGTAGCGTTCTTCAATCCTTCGGGCATTCTTGTGTACTCATAGTGTCCATTGTTTGTTGTGAAATGCTGTCTTATAACAATCTTCAGGAACCATCGGTATCTGCTGGAAACCACTGGCCAAGTCAAATATCGAAAAGTAGGTTGCTCCTCCCAATTGATCCATTATGTCCGCAATGTTTGGTAACGGGTATGTATCTCTGATGGTTTTCTTATTTAGTTCTCTGAAATCGATCACCATGCGCCATCTTGGGTTGCCATAACTATCTGGTTTTTTGGGCACTATCCAGATAGGTGAATAACAGGGCGAATTGGATTCTCTTATAATTTTGTCTTTGAGCTTTTTGGCTACGCTTTCTCTTACAACTTGTTGGTGTTGAGGAGGATGTCTGTATTGCTTAGTGTTTATAGGTACATTATTTTCTAAATGAATATGATGCTCGATCATGTCAGTGCTTGGGAGTCTGTCTCATGGCAATAGAAATCGATCCAGAAAGTATTCAATTATATGGTCCACAGATTCTAATTCTTCTTTATTCAAATGGTTTCTTCTGATTGATGCCTTCACTCGTTCTAATCTTTTGATTTGATCAACAACTGCATCTCCATCAAAATCACTGTCTGTTTCTTGTAGAAAATCTGGCTCGGTGCCGAAAGGTATTAACTCTTTTGGATCTACTTCTATCATTACATCCTGTTAACTTGTGTTTATGGCCATCATTTTGCAGGTATTGTTTACATTATTGACCACGCCTTCATTTAATACGTTGTTATTTCCCACATGTATGCTGGGAATGAAGACTTCCTTCAAGTCACTTTTGATTAAGTTAATTTTAACTACTTGTCTAGTTCTAGCTTTTAGCACGTATTTTACTTTGTCCGTTGTAGCATTTTCCTTGTTCTCCGTATTTTGTTCCGTTGACTTAATCTCGCCATTAGTTTTTGTTTCCACTTTTAGTACTCCATTTGCTTGTTTGCATTTATATCCTCTCTTTAGGTTTCTAGGATTATGCTCTTCTTCATGTCCTATGAATGGTATAGGATGCATGACATTCTTATGGTAAGAGATTACAGCTTCTTCCTTTTTTAGGTAATTCCTTCCCAGCATGCCATCTTGTTTTATGGGAAAATCATCCTGTATTATCTGAAATTTTACTGGGGTTCCTCTTATGTCCAGGTACATTGATCCGGCTGTCCACACGGTCTGATCCGAGATGCCTCCTAATTATCTGGTATCTTCAATGCTTATTGGTAGATCAGCGTGCAAAGCTCCGATTTTTATTAGATTCTCGGTTGCACCATTGTCTATCATGAAATCTAAGTACGGTCGTTGTGTTTCTTAGGGTATCCTTAGTCTTACAGCTGTTGCCTCTCCATCTTTCCAATTATAGTTTTCAGGTCCCTTACAGTTCGTGGAACACATCCTTGCGATCTCTCAGGCCTTGTTAGTATCGCCATCACTGGGGCTTTTGCTTGATTTTCGTGCAGGCTCCTTTGATTCGAACCTCAATTCTGGTTGTATTCCTGCATTTGTCTTTGATAGCTTGCTTGATCCATATTCATTGGTGTCTGCTGATCGTTTTGTCTCGAATAATTCTAGTTTTGGCTCGTCATCCTGGGTTCGTGACGAGTCTGTTAGTAGTTTAAATTTTCCCTATTATTTTGGTTGTTGTATCTGGGATCTTCATTACGCCAGCTACTGTTATTCCGTCTGTCAAATCAATTCTGCGTATTTTTATACCTTCCGGTTTGAGGATTGAATATTCTCTGATTCCCTCTGTAGGTAATTGGTGTTATGATAACGATTCGCATAGTTTGAATTTCTGTAATTATTCTCCTGGTAATGGTTTCGTTGATAAGCATTTTTATGGCCGCGGTTGCCGGAATATCCATCATGTGGTTCATTGTGCGATCGATCTTGCACATAGGCAATGTATTCAGGCTCTTCATATTCATAACGTTCCTCCATATAACCTATGTAGTGAGGTTCTCTATGCTGACTATTCCTGTATTGATCTTCGTTATCGTATCTTCTATTATTCCTATAATTCATTCCAGTTCGTGGTTCACTATATAGTCTGGGGTTATTGTAGCCATGATTCCTGTCACGGTATTTTTTGGAGTCTGGACTTATTTTGGCTTCCATTCTCGTTTCTATACGTACCGATTCTTCGTAGGCTTCATGCAGTGTTGCCGGTTTGCTATAATCCATTCTATCTGCTAAATTGGCAGGTAGACCTTTTATGAATATGTCTACTGCGAGCGATTTCAATTGGCCTATCATCTCTTTCTTATAACTGTTACCCCTTTCTTCTTGGCGTACTGTTTTTTCACTGCCAAGCAAGACGTTGCTTTCGACATAGAAATCACCGACGGTGTCATGTTTTCTCATTCGAACATTTTGAATTTTGTTATTGAAATAACTGAAATTTCTCCCTGGTCCGAATCTTTGTTTCAGATGTGTTATCACAGTTCTTCCACTGTGGTAATTTGTTTATTAATTAAACTCTTCTTCGCTGGTCCAGTGATTTTGTGCAAGGCATTTTGTAAAAACTGCAGTTGTATATCCTCACTCAATAGAGATGCTGCGTTTCTATAATCCTGTATGTATTCTCTAAGACTTCTCTTGCCATCAAAAGTTTGAATTCCGCTTATGCAGTTGATGAGCGCGAAGGTATTTGCCATGCTATTCATTAGCATGAAATTGGAATCAGATGAAGTTGCATTCATTGCTCTGGTACCTCTGGCATTTGCTTCATCGCCAAGATTAATTTTGAATGCTCTTCTTGTATTTTTATATAAAAACTCTAAATGGGCAAAATCTGATCTCCCTCATCCTTTTCTTCTTTCAAAAGGAAATAATTTATAATGGGTCTAGATGTTGGGATTGTTCATTCAATCAAGTTATGGGTCGCTAAAGTGTGGGGCGTAAGGTTACCAGGAAATACCTCAAACTGGTTCAAGGGTGACTAAATGTGAGTTTAGTGTCAAAAAAAAATGAATCGGCTTTGCGTTTCTTCGTTTCTTTTAAAGCAAACTCCAAAAGTTCATTAAATCTTTTGCTTACTTCAGATTAAAAATTTAAATTATATTCAGAAACTTTACTATTATCCGCGTTTATACTATTGGCTTCCCAGTAATAATTGCACAATTGATTATTTATTTCTTTGAGTCTTTCTTCTAATGCCTTCTTTTCGGATAGTAATTTTTGCAAGAAATACTTTTTCCTCGATCTCTTTTTCTTAAACAATTTTTCTCCGCCTAAGTAATTTTCTTCCTTCATTGGTTGTGGTTTTGTTGGATACAATGACCGCTGTTGAGCTGGTCCGAGGAGAGCCGCTGCTCAGCTGACTCAGGATACACAAGAGTAGCGGCTACTAAGCAGACCAAAGGATTAGGTTGCTATTAAACAAACCTTAGGATATAGAGTGACCGCTATTGAGCAGATCCAGGAAAAAGCCGCTAATAAGCTGACTTATGAGGTATATGATGAATAGTCACTTTTGCGAGTAACCTAATGGAAAGGTAGAAAATTCTTTAGCCAATGAAAAATTTCTCAAAAACAAAAATAAAATGTTTGTTTCAACTTTGCTTTGATAAATGTTCATAAAAGAAATTTATTCCTTCAATTTCTTACTCGTTGGAATAATTTAACTGAATGAAAATAATAAAAAGAATTAATTCATTGTTTGAATTTCAACGTAGTTATTGATCCATAAATATTTTATTATTATTGATGTATTAGAGTAGTGCCTCAAACGGAAATAATATTTGCAAGACTGTTCAATATAAATATAAAAACCCAATAATGTCATTGTATTTTGTTAGAACCAATCAAATAAAATCTTATCCTTAATGTTAATTCCCCCGAGAAAACTTTATTATTCTGAAAAAATTGTTTATTTATACTTATTGGTCTTTTTATAATTTATTTACAATATTCAATTAATTCTTTTGTTATTAAATTTTATTTAAATGTGAATCCGCATAAATTACAATTTAAATCTCGCGCGCACTCGATGTTCTTCAAAATGGCTGTCACACTAGTGCTATGGAACTAGGCCTACACCACTAGTATAGTGTACCTAGCGTCGCTTTTAGTTCCAACCGCCTGCGCTCATGTTCGCTTTGAACGAACACGAGGCGTCGGCTGCTGTATATGCCCTGTGTTTAACCTCCCGCGTGACGCATCGCGTATTTTCTATTGAAAGTATCTTGTGTAAAACACGTTGTTGAAACCCATAATCTGCGGATTCGCGAGTGTCTTCTCTATCCGCGTGTGTGTGTTTCAGTTTGTTTGACTAATTAGCACCAAAGCTGCGAGTGAAAGTGTTTAGTGACCTGAGCTGAAGAATTTCAAGCAGTGATAAGTATTCCCTTTTTGTTATATGTCATTTGTATCTTGCCAATTTAGCACAAGAGCAAGTTGCTTTGTGTAAATTGTGTGTGTTACAGGTGTCAGTAATTTTCATACGACAGGCGAGTGTACCCGGGGACTTCTTTTGTTCGCGAACACCACTTTATTGGTATGTAAACTGTTAAATTATTTATCTTAGTATGGGTGTGAGGCAGTGATTGTCTCTTCAAAATGTGTGCGCTTGTAATATGGGCAACGTTGAATGGCTTTACCTTTTTGTTGTCGGCCGTTCAACGAAATTACACTATATATTTTCAAAAGTGCCTATTGGTATATTTATGTATAGGCGCAGAGGATCAAGTACGCTCTCCGGGGCCTATCACCTCTATTGAGCACCTGCGTCAGCTACGCCCTGGGTCGACTGTGGCAGAAAAGTGCCAACACAGCTTACGTCTGCTCGTCGACCAGATTTTGATGAGTTCTTTTGAGTGTGTATAAATTTTAATGTTCACACCTCGCATGTGTGAAAAATATTGTGATACGTCTATTCGAGATGGGCCCTTCCCTTTTGATTTTACTTCACAGTTATTCACAATTCCTTTAAATTTTTTAACGAGATGAATATTACTTATATTATCATTGTTGGGCATATACAACAATGTTACGGGGATAACCTTAGCTAAATTTATTGTTCGACTTCTTATTTTAAACCAAACAATATTTAGAATAATTTGGACCTTTTTGTTTATCAAGAGAGTTTAAATTCTCCTTTCTTTTTTAAAAACAATGTTCATTGTACTTGCACTTGATCGCGTAGAAAAATTTAGGTTAGTTTTATAATTAATTATTATAATTATAAAATTAATATGATCACCAATTATCTAATTTTAAACATTTAAAACCATTTAAATTCACTTTGTGCTTTTTCAGATATTTTGTCCTGCGCCTTTGTGTCAAAGCGTGGTTGTGACGTCACCACACGACGCCACGCTATGCTGCTCTACACTTTTTCTAAATCTTTTGTATTTATTATCCCCTTGAATATTTATTAACTTTTTTCGCGTCGTTATTTATTCGCGCACTGTTCTTTATATCACTCTCGATTTTATCTAATTTTTAACATGTATTTTTTTTCTTTTAGGCAACTACAATTTCTACAGGCATGCAGCAAAGAGAAAGAAAAACAGTTACAGCCTGACAATCACGCATGGATCTCGGTGGGACCACCAATTTTTGTTAAGTGACGTTTGGTCACTTATATAAAATAAGTTTGTAAGTTCTTCGCACGCGCACCACTATACAGCTGTGGGAGAAACTCAACTTACTAAATTGCTCCTGATTGTTGTGGTGTTTTATTTTTCTCTCTCTTCCTTTTAAAAACAATAAAACGAAGATCTTCCTTACCTTGTCTTGGTGGCAGATAAAAAAACAAGGGTCACTTCTGTTGCTTCGCAAGTACTCTTCTTGTGCTCCGGTCAGGATCCCCTTTTGGACTCTTCTGGGACTTTGGACTTCATATCAATTCTAAATGCACTTAAATATTCTAACTTGAGAGCTCATTTATTGATGATTCAATTAAATAGGACAAAACTAAATTAGAATCTATAATTGATAAATTGACAAGTGAAATAAAAACAGCAAATCAAATTAACAAAATTGAATTAAAAATGTATGTCCGCTCGGCAGCTTGGCTCGAGTCGGAGTGCCGTGAGGTAGCGTGGCTTGGAGACGCTCGGAAGTATTTTCGGACCTCCCACGCGTTTCCAAACTTTACTTCCCCACGCTGACGTCACTGCGTCTACACTTGTCGCACTCATTAGGCCTTACGGGACCTGGCAACGGTGCAAGTGTTCAAACTGCAGCGTGGCTTCGCACGTGCGGTCTTGCGCAGTGGAGGGGAAGTTGTTTAGGTCAGCGAGATTCTTGGCTACCTGATACTTTTGTGGCCTTGAGTCTCGCTGTGCCTTTTATGTGTAAAACTTTCCCGATTTTATATTCCGAATGATTATTCGAATATAATTATAGGAAAGTTGTCACATAACAGTAGTATTTAAAAATCATTTTATTACATAAAACACTAAGGATTCTTAGATTATTTAAATTTCAGATTAATATTTCTTTGTAATTCATTTTATTATAAGTATTATAACCATTCTTTTAATTTTGCAGCGAGATCTAAGCGATATTTTACTCTAAGCTTTCTTTAAAAATAAACGAATCGGAATTGCTAATCCTTATATTCTTAAATGTTTAGAACCATTAATTTTCTAGTAGGTAACCATAAAATCTCAATTAACTGATCCTGTTAATGAAATTTTATTATTTCATTGATCTAACTAATCTATACAATCATAAAGGAAAAATTAATTAATAAATCAGTTTGCTTATTGAATCTAATCTTATTTTATTATTTAAAAATTGATTTATCTTCATCATCTAATTTGACAATACTAGATTGTAACCTCTATTTTTCTACAATGAAACATTATAATTAACTTTTGTTTATGAAATTTCAATATTACAAATAATCCTTATGTATATTAAATTATTAACAACCTATATTCGTTAAATAATTTGCTTTTGAATTTTAAAGTTACATTTAATATAAATTAAACTTCGAATATTGTTTTTCGATCGATACATGCATCGTACATGCAAGAAATTAAGCTTTTATACATGTTAGATTCAAATGAGATCAAACGTGAAAATTGGAAAGTGTGTTCCTGTGTGTGTATGTGCGTGCGTGCGTGCGTGTGTGTGCGTGCGTGTGCGTGTGTGTGTCCGTTTGTTTTTTGTTTCTTTATAGAGTGAGAGGTTAAGGGTAAATCCATTATGGATGATATGGCACCGACTGGTACCACCTGTGTGGGACTCTTACCCACTAAACCCTTCGCTACCGTTAGCTTTTGAATTTCAACTGCAACAAAATCCTCTCCGTCCTCCTTACCGACCCTAAGTAAGTTGAACCGGGCTCTTTCTCCAATAAGTCACCCCCGAGGTAACACCGTTTAAGTATTGCTTCGCGGGGGGACTTTGGGCTACCGCCCTAGTCTGTTGATGTGGTCGTCATCACGTTTTTCTGTGTTTCTGTCACTTGAACAGCCGTTCGTCATAAATCTTCTTTGTGGTCTGCCGTCTACTTCTTACCGCATCATCCGGTCGTCTGTTTCTTGCAGCATCTCACGTCTTCTTCTTCTTCTTTTTTCTTCATCCTTTCGGACCTTCTTAAGGATGTCTGCAGCAAAATTGTTTATTGCGCTCCATCTGTCGGCCGAAGTCATTATAGCTACCATAATAGACTCAGGCGTTACTCTGGTCTGCAGATAACAAGTTTTTCTCGTTCCTGCTCATAGCGTGGGCATTCACTGAATACATGCTTGGCATCCTCGATTGCATTCAAGCACGTCGGGCAATTCAGGCAATCCTCTAATTTAAATCGGTGCAGATACGCCCGGTAGCATCCAAGTCGACCCAGAAACTGTGTTAGGTAGAAGTTTACTTCCCCATGTTTTCTTTTTGTCCAGTCTTCTACACTTGGTATGAGGCGGTGTGTCCACCGTCCCTTAATACTAGAGTCCCATCGCTTTTGCCACTCCGTCATTGTTACTTTCCTAGCGGCATCCCAAATTTCTATCTTGGTTTTACCTCTATCTCGTCTTTTTTCTTCTTCGATTGATTTTCTCTCCCTTGCTAATAGGTCTATTGGCGGGAGACCTGCAATAACGCAGACCGCCTCGTCCTATACCGTACGGTAAGCAGACGCGACCCTAAGTACATTTCGCCTGTGCACTGAGGAGAGCTTTCGTCCATATGCCTTTCCCGGCATAGCGTCTGCCCATATCGGGGCTCCGTACAACATGATTGATGTACTAACGCTTGCCAGTAGCGTTCTGCGATTCTGTGTGGGACCACCCACATTTGGCATCAGCCGCGGCAGCACTGCAGCAGTTTTTGCGGCTTTCTCTCCTGCTGCTTCCAAGTGCTGTTGAAAGGTCAGCTTTGCATCTAACGTTATACCTAAATATTTAATAGTCGGCTTAAGAAGTAATTTCATGACCGCCTATTGTCAAGGTAATCGTCTCCGTCTTCTTTCTGCTAGATATTAGGATTACCTCTGTTTTATGGCCTGCAAGCTCTAGATTCGGATTATTTAGCCACTTCTGTATTTTGACGATAGCTTCACTAGCAATTTCAGCTACCTCTTCTTTCTCTTTTGCAACTACTACCAAAGCTATGTCGTCTGCGAATCCTACGATTATTGCTCCTTCTGGTAGTTCTAGATTGAGTATGCAGTACTGGCCCCTGTGGAACTCCCCCGGTAGCCTTATAATTCACCGTGCCCTCCTCGGTCTCGTACAAGAGAGTTCTGTCCTTGAGGTAGTCGGACATTATTATTCTTCTTATATAAGAAGGGACTCCTAGTCCCACTAGTGCTTCGTGAATTTTGCTCCAATTTGCAGAGTTAAGTGCATTTTTAACGTCAAGTGTAACCACCGCGCAGTACTTTTTACACCGCCTTTCCACCTATTTCCGCTTATGGCTGTCCGTGCTGTATTCACCACTAAGCTGATAGCGTCTAATGTTGAGCGGCACTTACGGAAACCATACTGTCCCCTCGGTTGTCCATTCCATCCTAACGAAGATTATGCGCTCTAATACTTTGCCCTGCGTATCGAGCATGCAGAGCGGTCTGTATGACGACCCTTCTCCAGGTGGCTTCCTACCCTTTGGTAGCAACACAAGCCTTTGCTTTTTTTAGTTTAATGGAAACGTTCCTTCTTTGAGGCAAGTGTTGTACAAGTCTATAAACTCTGCTGGGTGAACCTGGATGGCATGTTTCAATGCAATATTGGGTATGCCATCAAGTGCTGGAGCCTTGTTGTTTCCAACCCTCCGCAGACTGATAGTAGCTCCTCCTCCGTAATTAAGAGTATATTATCTACATCTATTTCTTCTACCGTAGCACATGGAATGTCCGGCTGATTTGGAAAGAGTGTTGTTACTACCCTGCTTAGTACCTCTGGGCACTTTGGTGGGGGTATGCAACTTCCTTTGATCTTCTTTATAACAATTTTGTAAGGTCGGCCCTAAGGGTCTTCATTGACCTCATCTTACAGCTCTCTTAGACATCTTTCTTTACTCTCTTTTAAGGTTGCGCTTAGATTCCTTCATTTTTTCGCTATAGTTCTCCACTGCATCCATTCCTCTGCCGGTTCGGTAGAATTTCCTCCTTGCCCATTGTTCCAATCTTCTAACTCGATGGCAAACGCTGCGCACTTCTTTGATCTAGTCATTCCACTAATATGCTGATGGCTATCTTTGACTGGACACTTTTCTCGGCATTACCGCGTTGCGCGCTTTGTGTGTGTGTGTGTACGTATATATATCGCCGATTTTGATGAAACTTTGCTAATAGATAGAGTATCGAAAAATATTGGACACGTATATTTTTATTTGTGCCAAAGCTCAAATGAAAGTGGTGAAAACCACCCTCGAAATGATAAAAATAGGTATTTTGGGTATTATGCATGCATCAATCTTAAATACAAAGAGACAATTAATAATTTTTTTGATTACACAATCTGAAAGAGCCTGAAAAAGTACTCGATACGTGTTTTTGCTTTTACTCTAAAACTCACGTAATTAGTAGACACCACCCTTCCAAATATTACTATGTTTTTTTGTCCCATTTGAATGTATTCACGCCTCCTCTAGTTTCAATCGTATTAAAAAAAATAGTCTCTATCAAGCTTGTCGAGTTTAGAACTAGTTATTGAGTGGTGCTCGGCACTTTGACCTTGAGATCAAATTTGAAGGTAATTGCAACGTCAACATTCATTTTTTAAATAGAATCTCTCATTTTTTATGTAAATGAAGATTCCAATGTTTTACATCGAAAACCCAAGATCTATTCAATACATTTTTGGTTTTTCGATGAATATTTTCAGTAAACATTCAAATTCTTTTTTAACGACTGACAACGGCTATCCAAGAAGATCGTGGCATTCGCTGAAGTTTCTAGAATTGCTAATTGTCAGCTATTCTAACAATAAGAATTTTTATTTCATAAATGAAATATATTGTGTAAAGTTTGTAATAATAAATGCCTTACAATTTTTTTAATCGCATAAAAAGCATAATTGTCTGATGTTTAGACATTCGAAGAGGCAAATTTAAATTTTACTTATGTACCAATATATTTAAAAAAATCTATTCTTTATGATAAAGAAATATCACATATTTGAAACTGTATAGTATGTATTGTATTCTATATAGTATGCAGATAATTAAAATTTATATTTTATTATATTTTTATTTTTATTAAAAAAATTCAAATTTATTATATTTTTATCCCATGAATGATACAATTATTTTAGGGTATATATTTATTACAATAATGATAATCTATGAAAAAATGTTTAAGACATAGTTGTTTTTTACACCATGCACATCTTATTATTGCTACGTCTCCACACATGTCACAAATCGGTTCCTCTTCGACTTTAAAACAGGATGCAACTGGATTTTCAAAATTTATAGGTTTTGTCACTGTATAACTACTTCTGTATTATCCGCACTTAAATGCATCTTGAAATCTTGGTGCAGAAAGCTGGTTATGCGTCAGGGATTGCATTCGTATAATATTATTTCTTTCGTGTAAATTTACATTATAGCCGAGTAAAATTACTATATCTGAAGGCTATACATCTAAAGGCTGAATCATGGCAGTTGTACCTTATGGTATTGTTTTCAACTTCAGATTAAATTATGGAGGTGTAACTTCTCTTACTGTACTTTCACATTGCCCACTCCAGGAATCCAATAAAAGAAATGGAGAGTTGCCGCTACGCGGTAAAACTATTTCTTGTAGCCAAATTTGAAATAGTTCTTTAGATAATTTCCCAGAGCTAGATGCTTCAACGTATACATCTGTTGGTTTGAATAGATTTTGGATAATGCGTGGTCCAAAATTTCCACCTGTTTTCATTCCTTCAGCAGATATAAATGGCTGAATTGTGTAGCTATGTATTGTAGAGGATATTGATTGAGCGACAC
This sequence comes from Muscidifurax raptorellus, assembly GCA_020010945.3. Taxonomy (NCBI): domain Eukaryota; kingdom Metazoa; phylum Arthropoda; class Insecta; order Hymenoptera; family Pteromalidae; genus Muscidifurax; species Muscidifurax raptorellus. The sequence goes on from JAHUUD020000073.1 coordinate 212,727, forward strand.
ATTCTACTTTCTTTGCTCCTTCGTAACATAATCTTCTACCACTATGCATTTTCAAATTGAATCCACTTTGGTCGGAATTAAAAATATTTTCTGGGCCACATTGAGGAATTAATCCATTAACGTCTTCTCTAAAGGTTTCACATTGTGCCAATAGATTGTGTTTATGTTTCCTTTTGAATTCTTTTACCCGCCAATGAGACACTTTAAACCACGACATCTTCAAGTCAGTTTTTGTTTGCAGAGCCCATCTCTTCAAATCTTCATCATGAACAGCTATTTTAAAAGCCATAGCTTGTTTGAATTTATCAAGAGTGTACTTCGAAACTTGGTGTAATTTTCCACAGACGTTACTTTTCTAAAATTTCTTTTTACACTTTCAATTGATAATGACTTTGTTTTTCCGCTCTGCCAAAATTCTACCGCTCGTTTCTTGTAGTCGAAATTTACTGGCTCATTTTCATATAAACAAGCAGGAACCTTTTTGTAATCTTCGTCTTTATCACTCTCATCAATACCGTATGCAAGTATATCATAACTATCATCACGATCAAAATGTAGTCGGATTTCTTGCTCTAATCCAACAGGATAGGATCAATACTATTTCGTATTATATCTACTATGTAATCATGCAGAATTTGTTCTTTCTCCTTTAGATGAGAAAGGTCAATTTTTAATTTATTTTGATTAAAAGTTAGTGACAATAACGTCACTACAATTAATGGATCAGCAATCATTTTAAGCGTAAATATAAGAAGTATATCTTTTGTATAACTGATTTCCATTCAAAGTTACAAAAATATCTTTTGACTATTTTTAGTGTACAGTGGAACAAAAAATCGAAATTAGCTATAATCGGACTCCGGCCTCGGCAGCCTAAAAATACACAATCTTACGGTAATATTAAAGAAAACCAATCATGAAAGGCATTACGCAGTGAATAATGAATTTTATAAAATTTGATATTTATAATTTGAATTTATAAAATGATTAGTATTGTCTCTGTGCCACAAGCCCGTACATTGGAGAATGAATGATTTTACTTTAACATATTTGAACGGATAACGTACCTTATTTTAAAGTGGATTATACTAATGCTTAAATATGAAAAGAATTCGTGACTAATAAAAAAGATTAGAATTTATTAATTATATATCTTGAAAACACAAAGTATCCCATATTCGGAATGCATAAGGAGTATTCATGGATTTAATTACAATCAAAAATAAAAAAATAAAATGTTTTCTTGTGATTTCTAAATTCCTGTATCAAATTAGTATTTTATATAAGCTTACATAAAAATTTATTGAATGATTTATTGAAAAATAACAAGGGATTTAAAAGAGATGCCTAACTTACTTTGACCCTGGCTTATTGTTAATTCCAGGTGTAGACTTTTATTTTATCCCTTTTGTAATTAATATATAACATTTGATAGAAAAACATTACAATCTTCATTTATATAAATATTCATTTTCATAAACGGGCCTGTGCCATTTTTTACAGTTACAGTAATCGCATAGTTACATTTACAGTAAAAATAAGTTATCCTATTTTAAAAAAAAATGAAAGACAACCTTGTGATGACCTTCAAATTTGATCCCAAGATCAAAGTACCGAGCACCATTAAATAACTGCTTCTAAACCGATTAATGGCGATCGAAACCAGTTAATGGCGTGAATACATTCAAATGGGACAAAAAACGTAGTAATATTTGGAAGGGTGGTGTCTACTAATTACGTGAGTTTTAGAGTAAAAGCAAAAACACGTATCGAGTACTTATTCAGGCTCTTTCAGATTGTGTAATCAAAAAAATTATTAATTGTCTCTTTGTATTTAAGATTGATGCATGCATAATACCCAAAATACCTATTTTTATCATTTCGAGGGTGGTTTTCACCACTTTCATTTGAGCTTTGGCACAAATAAAAAAATACGTGTCCAATATTTTTCGATACTTTATCTGCTCCCCTTGTTAGACGTGGGGGGGGAGGGGGGGGGCTAAGGGCCGCAGAACAGTGGCTAGCAACTTCAAACCAATAACCAACAGCCACAATTTACAAAAGCTTCTATATGGCAGTGGATATACACTAGGGTGACACGTTTTAAGAAAATGTCTCGAAACTTTTTTCTTGGCCATGCTATCAAAAATGTATACAATAACAAATTTGAAACAACTTTGAAAATTCAAAAAAAATGATTTCAACCTATAGCTTAAAGCGATTCAATTTCTTGTGCTATTTAACATGGGACATCGAAGCCCAACCTTTACCTGCGGTTTTTGTACTGAAGAAATGCATTTAATAAAATTCTTTTTTAAGGGTTGTTTACTTATATAAAACAGAGTAGAATTCCGAAATTTTCGCAAAAAAAAATCAATTTTCAAAGAAGTAAAAAGTGCCATTTTTAGGCATTTTTGAAGAGCTCTCACGGCCTTAATAGTGAGTCTCCGAGCTTGTCCTTTTGACATAATATACTTTCATCATATGAGAATAAATTCATGAAATAATTTTAATAAAAATGATCTAATAACACCGTTAAAAATCAAATCAAAGACTGCTAGTCAGGATTTAAAAAGTAGGTGAAAGCAGTAAATTTTTTTGGCTTTAAGCCGACATGATACTTTAACGGCCGGGGTAAAGGGAAGACCGCAGCACATGTTAGTTTTTCTGACCTGGCCTTTCCTCATCTGGCTCTCTATTCTTTCTCTCATCCCCTCTTTCCACTACTCTCTGTTTCTCTCACTCTCTTTTTTGGTTTGGATATACAAACATATAAATTATTTAAATAATTGTTTTTGTTACAACAGATTTATTAATTGCTAAATGTGTCCTAATTTAACATGTATCAATTTATTTGGATATAATACATAAAAAGTATTTACATAAAATATTTAACAGTTCAGTTACAATTTTTTAATTTTCTTCACTAAATATAAAATCGGTAAATGATTGTTTCAACGTGTCTCTATTACAATCTTTGAAACATTTTTGGTATTTGTTAACTACTTGCAAAATATTTTGTTTCTCCGTTTCATTAGCGGTTAAAATCATGTTATATTGTGTCATAAATTGCACTGCTCTTTCAGCTGAATCATTAACAACAAGTAATTTTCTTACTACATTTTCAGCTTCTTTGTAAGTTTCATCGTTATCCCATTGTTCGGGATCAGTACTTAAAAAATCAGTTTTTAAATTGAGCTTATCAAAGAACGAAAATGTATTAATACTTGCAAAATTTGAAAGATTTAAATCATTTATGGCTTCTGGTTGGCTTATGCGTAATTCTGACTTAAATAAACTATTTTTTTTATCTGAAGTAGACTTCATCGCTGAACAGATCAATTGCTTATACTTATTTGGCACTTGCTTATCAAACAATGCCAAACTAATCAGCTCTTCTCCAAGGTACCATAAATGATTTTTCATCTTGTTAAGTACAGCTTGGGCAATTTTTTTATTAATTTTCTGAAATTTAGCAACATTTTTTATGAATTCAATGTCTATCCTGGGTGTTGACTCAGGAATATTGACACTGAACCAAGCTTTTTGATAAATACTAACTATAAAAAGACACATATCGCGTAAGCCATTATATTCATAACTAGTTAATTTAAATTGATCTCTAAATATAAATATTTTTAAAGCATAGATTGCTTTTGCCATCCACCGCGCGTGGTGAATTGCAATTAAGGCCTTAAATTTATAATCTTCAATGGGTCCTCCTAAAAATATGATTATAAGTTCTAAAAATTCCTTATAATCGTCTCTGGCGAATGGATGCTGAAAAAGATGTTTATAATATTTATAATATTTACTGTATATGTTTTATTTAAAATTTTTTCTACAATTAATTTTTTCTTACCTTCAATCGTTCTTGAGTCTCATCTAGAATATCTTGCAAGTCATCTTTAATTGCGTTGCAAATATTTTCATCGCGTACGCCAGGACTGTAACAATTTTTATCGATAGATTCCCATTTTTCTTGAAAGCGTTTGAAAATCTGCACATCTGGGCCAGATGTACCACCAATGGCTTTTTCAAACGCTGCTCTTAACAATAATTCGTATATATGGTGTCTGCAGGCCAAGTGTAAAAGTTGGCGGTTTAATTTTTTTTCAATCAAAGTGCAGGCACCATTTTTTAAGCCAGTATTGGCTGCTGTGGTATCAAAAACCATGCCGCGCACTTTATCATCTAGTTTCCATTCTCTGAGAAGATCAATGATGGCGTTAGCTTGATCTTCACCCGTTCCTTTAGCGAGTTTTGGTATTCCAAGCAGTTGCTCCATACCATCACCTGATACTAGCACTGGAAGCCGATCAACTTTTCCATATTTATTATCGGGATCTTGCATTTGTTTTCCATCCCAATGCACTAGTAATCGGCTACATTCTAACGATATGAAACAATCCTTGATAGCTTTAGCTGCTACTTTTCTGTGCTTACTCCGACATCGCCTAATAGATTCTAGACTAAGATTGATTTCGTCTAAATCAATGCCAAGACCGTGAGAAAATGCTGCAATCAATCGAGCAGCTTGACGATCACTCACTTTGGCTCGATCGAGAGCAGCGGTTATATTGACATTAATAACGTCTACGTTTCTACGTTTCATATTTAGATTGTAAATAAAATCAGGATCATTCTCATTATCTAATTCTCGTGTTAATTATTCTAAATCTTCAGCTTCCACCCATTCAAAATTGGCTTTGTCAGAAGAAATATTTTGAGAAGTCGATTCATCACTTTGCTCGGTTTCTGAAAATTTGTATTA